>VWZF01004872.1:353960-483666 GCA_013396755.1 Sclerurus mexicanus | reverse complement strand
TTTTTTTTTTTTTTTTTTTTTTTCCAGGCAGACTACAGGGCAAAAGGATTAGGCAGGAAGAACAGAATTTCAGATGAAATCTTAGTGGGATTTTCTCATTTTGGGCATGGTGAGGAACTGTCCACTGCTAGTCTTGAGACCAAAGAAGTAGCAACAGTGAAATTATTAACCCATGCAATATTGTTATGTCTGACTAGGTCCTCTAAGATGCTAATGCCTGGTGCTCCTTAACTCTCAGCTTTGTTTTGGGGAAATGCTCCCAAACATTACTGAATTGAGATGACAAAAGACTTGGTGTTGTACTCCACGTCTCACTTAAGAAAAAAGATCTGGAGAACTTTAAATAGTTTTCATGAGTAAGAACACTAATTTTATTGTGTGTATTGTTAGCATTGGTATTAATTTGGTCACTAAGAATACTAAAAGCATGCCGTTCTATTGGTTTATGCATTAGGTTAACCAGAACTTAGTCAAAATTACACTTCACTGGTCTTAAAACTAAAAATTGTATCAATATTGTATAAACACCTTGCAGGATTTTAATCAATTGACTTCTAGAACTTCTTTGAAATTTGTCTCCTGAAAGAGCTTTCTCTGTTTTTCTATCTAATTTATTTAACATCTTTTTAGAGTATCTTTTCCTACCCTCTGAAGTTTTGTCCAGCAACTTCATCTGTGCTGATGTCATACTTCCTTGCAATCTTTCCATCTTGAACCAGGTAAGACATATTGATTTTCTTCTCCTAACCAATATGGTAATTCAGGGTGATTCATATTTTGGCTGTGTTAATTTGAGTAGCAGATTCTCAGCTCTATTCATGATTAGAACATTTATGTATAATGGGGTAATATAGTCCTGGAGGGGTGGGAAACTGTTTTGAAAATCTCTCAGATATTTAGCTTTGACAACAAGTTGCATAATGACAAATCAGGGCAGTACTGTGTCAACATAAACTCTTACATAGCAAGCATTTGCTGTTCAATAAATTAAACAGTCACTTGGTTTAACTAGCTGTCAAACAGCTTAAAAGTTAAGTATATGTAACATGGTCTTCTATTAATACATTGAAATTTAGTAGATCATTCAAGTTCTAACCTTGTGGTTTTCAAAAAAATGTGGATACATCAGATTCCTGAATGAAAAGTATATCCACAGAAGTAGCATGTGAGCCTGCAACAATGAAATGTTCACTCATGCATATTTCATACCCGAAGTGGCCTTTCAGATCCATACCATCCCTTAAACTACCACAAAATTTGCTCATTGCCAATTAGAGATTTCAGTGAAACTACCTTGCTTTGCAGAACTTTTGGGACAACTTATTAAAAATATTCAATTCCACCTTTATTTCAGTTCACTGACAAAAACACTGTTATTTTGTCAATTCTCTTGTCGAAAGAATTTCTGTACGTAATGGATTTAGATGCCATTCCGGTTTTTATCCACCCACTTAATTTTTAAAGTGGTTCATCTGATAGGCATGACTATAGGGGACTAGGTGCTTCCAGCTGAATTACCTTCTTCAGGGAAGAAATGATGGATGAATTTCATGTCCACTCTATCAGTAGTAGTTGATCGTCCTGTGAAATCATCTTGCCTCACATTCTGTTTTTCCCTCCAATGTTTATCTCCTTCAAGTGTAAATATTCCATCCTAGTTTTATGAACTGTAACTCTTCTCTTTCCCCACTCTTTCTCTCCTTGAAAACTTACTTATCCATATGTGGTTTAAGAGCAACTGTGGTTATAGTTTTGAAGGTCTTCAGTGGCAATAAATAATTTTCTAATTAGATGTCTGGAAGAAGGACATAGAAAATAAAGTTAATTACTTTTATTTTGAAGTTTATCTTTTAATTTGAGAAAAATCCTTAGACTTACTACTATGTGTTACAATTCAACAAGAAAATTTCACCCAGACATCTAAATAGTAAGCTAACTAACCAGTAAAGTACTGTGCAAAAATGAACTACAAAACTGAGGGACCTTCTCTAAGAAATCTGTTTTTCATTTTTGCCAATGATTGCTTTATAATTAGTAAGTCTGGAACTAAATTATGCATTGATAGAAGAAATTTTCCATCTTAGTTAAGCCCAGATTACTCAACTGACCTCATCAAGGGCTAATGAAATCAGCTTTCTTTCTATGTGTTGATAGAAAGACTTCAATATTTGCATAATTAAAAAAAAAAAAGGTATATTCCTTTTGCTTGGTTTCGGCTGTAGATAATGATATTGAAGGCATAACATTTACAATGCCCTTTTGTAGTTATACATTATCTGTAAAGGTCAGTGGAAACTGTCACATTGTCACTATTCTCTTTGCCATTAGCGGCATTATCATTTTTGTCATAACCCAGTTGTTTCTAGGCAAAATATTTGAGTTAAAATCCCATCATAGGCAGTGGTGTGCAAGTTTACAGTTACATGAACTGTTTGCTTCCACAACTTATATGATACTGCATTATGATATCATGGCTTAAAGGATGCTATAAGAACATGACAGAAACAGTTTGAAAATACATTCTCCTAGAAAAATCAGCTTCCCTTGTCATTCAGGCACCAAGATCTTCAAATCAGCACTTACTCTTAAGAGAACTTCTCAGGACATTGAAGTTAAATACACCCAAACATGTCTATAACAAGAGGTTGAAGATGGGTGAAGCAAAGAAAAGGGAGGGATTCATACAATGGCCTGTTCTTGCAGAGAAAAAGTATTTGCACATTTTATAATACTAGACGTATTATCTACATATTCATATATATCCATCATTTATTTGCCATCAGAGTTTGTGTGCAATCTGTTTATTTTCTGTGGAATAGAGACACTACAGTTCTACTAACCGTAATTGCAGTACACATTAATATTTACAGGCAGAGATTTATTAAGTGTATAGAATATCTTCAGGGTATCCTGAGGGAATTGCTCATTTTGGGCATAGAGATCAAACAAAATCTTTCTGTTCTAATTTCCTCTTTTTTTCTGTGATCTACTCACACAGTCATGAGAAACCTGTGAATTTTGTAGGATTTTCTGAATTTCTCCTGATACAATTTTGTAAAAAAATTTTATTTTTAGTTAGAACAGAGTGAAATAGCCTTAATTCACTGAGATACTTCTATATACCTGTATGCCTACTTGGTTTCTTTGATGGCAAGACACTAGTGGGAAGATTCCAGAAAAAAAAAATAAAAATGAGTGTAGCGGAAAAACACTGTCATTTAAACGCTGATGGAAATGACAGGGAAGGAAGGTTACCGATTGGCTGGAAAAAGGTTTTGCTCATCACTTATAGTTTAAACAGTATTTCCAGGAGTAGCTAAAAGATGAAGAGAGACAGTGACAAACACTGGACAGTCACAGCATCTTCTGAGGAGACTGGTGACATGAGAGAGTGGGATTTAGTTCCTGAAGGTGCTAGAGCTGCAGCTGATAAGGCCTCAAGCACTTGGCTGGCAGTGGAGGTCTGCCAGTACCCTTTACTAGCCTAACTATTCTGTAAAGGACAACCTTTTCTTTGGGTATTTTACCCAGAGGTGTGCCAATTTTCCTGAAATGAAATGTTTGCCTCTTCTTATTAGTAATGCATAATTCCATGGCAGCAAACATTAAACAGTGAATGAAGGGAATTTGCCGGTCTTTCAAATTACAGTGTCTGTATAACTATAATAAAAAGCTCATCAGCCAAAGGAATAGCGCTGCAAAGTTGGACCAACAGAGAAAATTAGGCAGGAGAGTAGAACAGAAAAAGAGGGATTTTTTTTGTTAAATACGTTTAATAAAGTAAATTTAATGATGTTTTTAAATAAAAAAGACAGATGGTCAGATATAGCCAGGAAGGACTATAGAAAGATAAAGTATGAGCTGCATTGGCAGCTTGAAGTTCTCTGAGCTCAAAGCCTTTGTGCATTCATCAGTATAAAAATTCTCATTATATGCTAAAGATGAACTTACCATGCCTGAATTACCCCTTGAAGCAGATGTGTGGTCTGCAGTGCCTAGTAATGTCTAACTGTCAGCAAAGGCATGTTTACATCACTGTTGAAGTCTCTTAGGACCCTTGTTGATAACAAATATCCTAAACTTGTCCAATCTTCAAGCATCTTATTTTGGGGAATCACGCAAGCTCCTCGGACAGCTCTGTGCAACCAGACAGAACAGACTTGGCTGCTCCGTTACCCAGTCCCCACATATACTTGGTCTAGAAGTTCAAAGGAAGGTGGCTGATAGGACTGTATGTCTGAGAACAATATTAACCTGGGATTTTCTGCTAGTGCAGAATCATGAATGTCTGAGACACAGTCTTGCAGGAGATGAGAATCAGTGAGTCTGGTGGAGGCTTGCCAGTAGTCAGAAGCTGCCTGTGGCATAGCTTAAAAATTATTCCTTTGAGTAAAGTTTGGCTTTTCTTTTCAAAGATGCATGAACACAGAAAATGTTTGGTTCATGTATATGCAGCATAGGACCTACTACTGAGAGCAACGGCCCTCAGATCAGAAATGGATACACAGCCCTCTTTCTGGGTCCATTCATCACAGTTTGCTTTTTTTGTCACTACTTGCTTTCACTTCCCAAGTGCCAAGTGGCTGTGATTTCCCACTCTAAAAGGAGTAAATAGCATCTCCAGTTTGCTAAGTGTCTATGAGAAATTCAGTATGATGTTTTCCTTTTCACTGTAGTCTGCAGTTTGCAGTTGTGCAGTAATCCTAAGGGCTTGGGGAAGTGCACATCAAGGGGCACAGGATAAAGTAATGATTGCTATGTGCTGTCAGTCATGAACTCTGTATGAACTAGTACGTATCAGAAAAGAGGGATGCTGCTGTTTCTTACATTCTTATGTAAATGCTGGGGCAATTAAAATCAAAACATTAATTTTCTAACTAGCCTGTAAAACTCTAGTGCATCAGATAAACACTTTATGTGTTTTGGTTGCTTTAAACATTGATCTATGTCCAAGAAATAGGAATCACAGTAACCAATTGAAGTGTAAGTAACACAACTTGAATTTTAGGCAGTATTGTCTATATATAGAATATTGCCATTGAACTCTTCATATTCAGTCCACAGATTTTTTGGGGAAAAAACCAAATCAAACAAAACACAGGAAAACCTTCTCTACTAAATGTGAGTATAAAATTAAAGGAAATTATAAACCTGCCACACATGAAATAAGAGATGGGATTTGCCAAAGAAGTTAATCTGTTGTGACTTACTCAGCTTTAATTTATATATAGTTTAGTTTACCAGATATAATAAGGACACTAGAGCAATACTTAGGCAGACAGCAACTGAAATGTGAAATTGTAAAACCCATCATATCCACCACTGGTGTAAATATCATTTAAATATCATCCACTGCATTTTTTCTGCTGTTTCATGTGAACAAGAAAGTGGAAAAAAGATGTTTGTGTGGGAAAAACCTTTTGTAGCAAAGCTGATGGGGAAGCTGATGATTCTCTTTCTAAAAAAGATATTTGTGTGTTCCATTGATAATTGTCTTATGAACTTTATGCAAAGATTAATCATATTGCCATGGTAAGCACATCAGAGTTTGGGAATATTAGATTATGTGATTAAAGGATAATCATGGACAACACAAAGACTCTATGAGGAGATAGATGGAGAATGCTAGTAGCCTAATCAAGGAAAATGCGACACCTCCAAATGCAAGATTGTCTTTAGTTCTGCATGCACAGTATTTCCTCTTGGGGAAAAAAAAGGAGTGAACCAGGGATTTTCAAGCTAGATTTCTAAAAGCAGCATATTCGTCCTCTAGAACAAAACATTACAGATCAAATATTAAAATGGTAAAGTCTTGGAAATAATTGTCCTACTCTCTGGGTTAATAAGACATTATCTATTGGTTCTGTGGAATTCTGGGCAGTTGCAGGTACAAGTTTGTCAGATTTTCAGTTCTTGGCTTTGTGTACATGCTTTGAGCAGAGATGTTTCTTTCCTCCTTTGCCTCCTTGGTTGGTACCAGAGCAAGCTGGTATAAACAAATTTTCTCTGGTGAGTGAGGTTTTTCTCTGCACATAATGTTTATAGTACTGATCCAAAAGATATTCTGAATATTCTATGACTCCACAGTGCTTACCAGGTCTCCCTGCTTAATAAGCTTTGAAGTTCAGACATTTCCAAGAGCTCACATCTGTCACATTGCACTGAGCCTTTTTTCCTCATCTCCTGGATGACCAAAGTAAAGACTTTCAATCACTTGCTACGCATTTGGGTCTGGCAACAAAACTTCAGCATCACAAGTGTGATATCTGTAAGCACCAGATGGCAAAATCTTTCAACATTCAATTTGATTTCAAGACCATTTGGGAGCATTAAGAATTCTCACAGGGAAAGAAATTATTGTATACTAAAATCAACATATAAAATAAGGGCAAATGCATAAATGATTTCTTAATTAAATCAAAACAGTTTCCTACTGCATGCCATGGGGAAAGCACTTTCCAATGTACATTAGTTTTTAAAACATACTGTGATATGTTTAACTCAAAGCAATAATGCACATTTTATTCTTCAGAATGATCACTTTTATGAACATGTGCACATTAAAAAAAGTGGCTTGCTTGTATTTGGAGGAAAAATGAAGCCACACAGACTTGCTGGCATAACACTTAAACCAGCACATTTTATATCAGTAGGAATGTGCTGCTTTTACACATCTATTTGAAGAAGAGGAAGGAAAGAAGGACCAAGTAGGGCTAAGTCAAGCAAAGGTAGAAGGTGAAACAGTACATCAGACTGGGAGATAATGTAACTCCAAGACTTAGCACAAGAGAGTCTCATGCACAGAAGCACTCTTTTTCTGCATGCCATTATTTGATGTTTTTTATTTTGGAGAGAGAATTTGTATGCTTTTCAGGGGCTTAGAATTTTGTTTTCCTGGGGATTTAAAGCACAGACTCTAATATGTGAAACAAACAGATATATCCTGCTTTAAAAAAGTAATATAAAATGGAATTGATTACAGAACTGAACATGACCAGCACACGTTGCAAAAATGATTCATGGGACATGTTTATTGATGTGTTGAGGAGGGAAGGATTTTATATTTTTGATCTTGATTATTGCAGTGTAAAGAGAAAGGGTGAATGAAAACCTACCCGCCCACGTGTCCCAACACTATTATTTTGTGCTCTGTTCCTTTGAAATGACTATGATACCATTTCTATGATCCTTCAAATTATTCAAATGGTGTCTTTCTGTAATGTCTTTCAGTGTCACAGGTTTTTGTGAGCATCTGACAAACATATATGAATTGAAGATAATTATACAAATCTGTGACTTTTGTAATACTGCAGACATTACTTCTGTAGTGGAGAGTAGCTCTGAATACATGAGAAAAAAACTAAAGAGATTTTCAAATATGCTTATGTTGAATATGCAGTGATACTTAGGCTGTCAAAGAGATTTCTTTTGTCAAAATCAACTTACTTAGCAGGAGCTTCTCGGATGGCCTGAAAGGATTGTTTCCCTGTTTTCTGCTTTGCTGTCTCTCTCTTTTAACTGCAGTCCCAGAAGGGTAGTTTGATTTTGGTGATCAGTCTGCCTTGAAGTCAGCCTAAGCCAGCAGATTGCCTTTCACTAAAAATTCAGATTGGTCCTCTCTGTGCTAGGAAGCGCTGTGTATCTCTGGGGTGTGGTGAAGGCATTTGTATTTGTTTTGCTATACTGGACACTGGAGGGCACTGAAATAACTCTTCTGAACCAGTATTCTGGGTTTTATTTCTGAGATTATCAGTGCCCAAGAAGTCTGAAAATTTAAGTAAGGGGAGGAAGGAAGCATCCTCAAATCCATATATTTCACAGAGGTACTCAAACTCACACGTCTTATGACCCTTGTCCCTCTGGAGATCATAGTCAAGAAGCAAATTAACAGTTTTGGGGAAAAATTAGATTTCCACACAACAACAGGAACTGTTTTATTACCAGTTTTAAAGCGACTCTGGTCCGAACTTTTATCCACATGACTTTCAGTAATACTTTTGTCCCACTGTAGTTTGTGGTCCTACAGGACAGCAGGATTAGTGTGCCCACTACTGTCCCACCAATTCCTGGTCTGAAAATTTGCTGAAAACGTGAGGCAGCTGTTGAAGGAAGATGACAGGCTACTGATTATAGTACCTACAAGAAGCATAGTTAATGGTTTAGCAAGGGATTTTCTGAGTCTGGCATTGCAGCAGCTCCCCATAGCTAAAAGTGCAGCAACGGGAGAACTGGAGGCATCCCTCTCTAACAGACCTAAGTTGTCCTGTAGCAGACTAAGCAAGGCAGAGGCAGCTGCTACCATTGCTTTCCCCATTCTGCCTCCTCTGGATAGCCGCTTGGGAGCTAAAGGCTAGATGCTCCTCCTAAGAAGCCTGTTTCTCAGTGATGTCAGCATAGAGGCCTGTCAACAACAGTATAATTTCAAATGGTAGTGAAAGTCTACTTCATCTGCAACCTTTACATCAAGTCCGATCAGTATTGTCTTTGTACATAAGTCAGCATCACAGTCTGACATTCATCTGCATGTGGGTGTCTGCTACATCAGCTGCCATCAGCTCTCTTCAAACATTATGGAAAGAAATAGGTAGTTGTAGGACAAGATTCATCTGACTTCTTTTAGACATCCTTGTCAGGATGAAATTGAATCCAGAAGTGCTCATTTCACTCCAGTGATTATAAGAGGAGGAGGAGTCACTACCTTAGAAATAAGTATCTCTGTCTCAGTAGATGTGTTCCACCTGGTGTTGGGTTTATGCTGAGTGGCAGCAGGGATCAATGAGATTCTAATGGGAAGATGACTGGATTAGAAGATCTGCCCCCCAAGCCTTCTCTTCTCCAGGCTGAACAGTCCCAGCTCTCTCAACCTTTCCACACAGGAAAGATGCCCCGATCCCTTAATCATTTAGTGGCCTTTCACTGGACTCTCCAGTATGTCCATGTCTCATACTGGGAAGCATAGAATGCCCTGATATCTTCAAGCTTTACAATAGTTTATTCTGACAGTCTGGGATTCTGGGTAAACTACTCAAGTTGTCTTAATTTGGTAACAAGTTTTGGTCATTGCACTTAAGCCAGTGGCATTATTATTCAATATTTCTATTATTATTGATGTTATTATTTTGTTATTACTTCATAGAATTATTATCAGAACTCTAGTGGGAGCACAGTGTGACCAACTCAGTGCAAAACAGCCTAATAACTTGAAGATGTCCTTAAGTATTATCACTGGCTTTGCTCAAAGGATCTTCAGTGAGGGAACTATATGGGACTGGTGCATTCAGAGCTTTACAAATGTTGTCATAAGAATATTAGAGATCTGTAAGTGCTAAAGAGAATATGCCTAAGATCGAAATGCTGAATATGCACAGTAATACCACCCAATTTATCATGTCCACTAGAACTATATTTGGATGATTTGCTGTTAAACAAGAATTCAGAACATCAGCCTAATTTGTGGCCAGTGTCATTTGGTTGAACTTGGTGTGAAACACGTGGAGAGATTTTAAGACTGGAAGGTGAGTGTGGGTTAAAAGCCTGACCATTTCAGTCTTTACAATCACTTTATACCTGCCCAATACAAAAGGAGCTGCTGCTACTGCTCTGGCTGGGATACTGTGATGATGCTCTTTTTGTCCATGAAATGATTAGTGATGGAGGAAAATAAACCAAACTTGCAGTGTCTGCTGCATCTGTGACCTCTGCCACTTTACTCATGGACCTCTGCTGGCATTTCTAATGAAACAACTGATGCTTGAAAGAAATGATCCTTCTTTGGTCATTCAGATTTTTTTAGGCAAACAAAAGCATTTAGCTTCTTATGTTTTTTTCAGATAGACTGGGCTTTTTCTTTTTTTGATATATAAGGAAGTATATATATATTCTGATACAATGTTTTATGTCATTTACAACTTATTAGTCCTCTTGATAACACATTTACTGTAAAGAAGGGTGAAATGGCAGCATTTTATATATTATAACTTGTATAAGAGTATTAATATGTACAAGAGTATTTCATAACTCTTGTAGGAGTTTTAAAATAAATTATTCCAGTAGTTTCTGTATGGTATTATTACAGTACTATTAAAATGCCCCATGAGCACTTCACAAAAATAAAAACCCTACTTTCTGGATGTTTTTAATGTCCTGTTCTTCACAAACAACTTAGGACACTGCTTGATAATTAGCTAGCAACAGTCAGAAGGTCATCAACAATGACATTATTTGTGGCTAGTGCACTTCTGTTATTTATTATGTAAGACTGTCACATGAATGGAAATAATTTTGTATTCTTCTGTGCCTCAGATACTGCTTTTTGCCATATGTAAAAAATTATACAAAAATGGCTTGCAGTCTTTTATAAGCTTTTAGGTATCCTGAACTCCAGAATCTGTCTGTTCTAAAGGCTAGTGAACTGAAAGAATCTTTACTATTCTTTCTGTTTTGGTACTTTTAATGACAATCGTACTACCTGCTTAGAAGCAGGTGTGAAGCATGCTGAATGTTTGGATCTGCATCTATCAGGTATTAGTGAATGATCTATTGCAATCAATTGAGGCTACTATTTTTAAAATCTCATTGAAAATTTAAGAAGACAAGCACTGTCTCTTAGATCTTCCTAAAAATGGGTTATAAGAAAGTAATGTCTTTGCTTGTCCTTTATCAGCTGACTCAGGGAATAATAACAAGCTTGATGTTTCAGTAGACAGGTGTCTTGACCTATGAAATCATAATTAGATTTTGAGGTTATTGCTATCTCCTTGGCACATTCATCTTAGGCAAGGGAAGTAAAAAATAGGAAGAAGATAAAATGCAAAATATTTTTTAAACTTATAAACATTTGTGCCTGAGTAACTTTATTTATGTAAGCAGCAATTCAGCTGCTTAAACTCTCACAGTATGCCTTGTAATCATTTGCTTTTGAATAAATATCTGCAGCATCTAATCATATGTAAAGGTAAACATTGGACTTAGTATGCTGTAAAATGAGAAGAACGAACTACAGTCAAGATAAATGTATAATAGTAATTTCCCTTCAGCTTCATTCAAATTTTACTTTCTACTTATGTCTCAATGCTTTTGAACATAAATAAGAGGAATTTGAACTGTGGACAAGGCTTTGCTTTGTCTCATAGACTTCATATAGTGTGAAGCTCAGAACATTTTCATGGAAAGCTGTGTGCTTTTAAGTGATACAGCAGAGATTTTCAGATTTCTTAGCAAATCATTAATACAGTTTTTTTCTGCCTTAGGAGGTATGTTTTTAGAGTTTTGGATGTGTCTACATATTCCTTTTTGAGCAAAGCATTTTTTTTTTTTTCATAGTATTACTAAGTCTAGCCTTAGAGAAGAGTACACTTCTATTTGCAGAACAGCATAATGCATTTTTCATCCTTCTTTAACATTTGCTATTTAGAACTGAAAAAAATGTAGGTTTTATTACCTGTTGGCAAAGTGGAGCTTGCTTGAGAACAGATAACTATTTCTATATAGGCTCTTTTGTATGGTGGGAAGTACAAAACTGGACCCACCACTTCAGCTGTGTCTTACCAGAGATGAGTAGGGAGGAAAGACACCTCCCTCGACCTGCTGGCAATTCTATCCTAATCAAATCTAGGATGCTGCTGACCTCCTTTGCTGCACAGGCACATATTACTGGCACATGGCCAGCTTGCTGTCCACCAAGACCCTCAAGTCCTTTTCTGCTTCTTTTAGGGAGGATTAATCTTATAATGCCGAATTTGCTTGAAAACTGTGATTCAAACTCTGAAGCTGAGATCTGCAGAAGGGCTTAAATGGAGTTGTGAGAGAACAAAGTCTTCAGTTACTGCAGAAACTGGGATACCTTGGAGGGAGGCCTGCAGAAGACA
The DNA here is from genome assembly GCA_013396755.1 of Sclerurus mexicanus. Classification (NCBI taxonomy): domain Eukaryota; kingdom Metazoa; phylum Chordata; class Aves; order Passeriformes; family Furnariidae; genus Sclerurus; species Sclerurus mexicanus. The sequence goes on along the minus strand of VWZF01004872.1, from coordinate 471,799 downwards.
CACAGAATGTTAAAAGCTTTGGCATACCACTATCATGTCTTAGTGAGATCTTGCCCAAATGAGATGTTTGAGCAGGAAGGTGCCTGCTCCATCTGACAGTAAAATACTAGGACCAGCATGTGTCCTAAATCCCATCATCTACTCGAATTCCTTCCCCAGAGTCTGCCAAATGAGGCGGGTGCCTACAGCAATTTTCTGAAAACCTTTCTCCATTTTTAGGGCCTTATGCAGTGTTTGGAAGTGTCAGCTTTAGATTTTCATTTGTCTGAAGGGGGGTAATTTCTCTGGAGAGTCTCTGAAGTCAAGTTATAAGGTGAAGTTCTTGCATTTTACGTAACAGAATTAAATATTCTCTGAGCATGAGAGAGCATATGATTTTTCAGCTCTGTGAGTCACCTGGAGGGCAGAGGCCTGAACCTCACTTATGCAACCCTTCCCTCCCTTCTCATTCCCTCATCTTTAATTGTTTTATACCAAGTGTGAAAATCTCTGGTGAAAAAGTATAGAAAACCCTTTCATCTTTCAAAAATTATTATACTTTACCCAACTAATGGATGTAGGTCACAGATACTCTGCAAATTTCATCCATAAATCTCTTTGAAGAAACTACCTTTTATCACACATTTGTACAGTACATAGAGATTTGAGACCAGGTTACTTTAATTAGGAATCCAAACTCTGCAGATTGCTGAAGTCATGCAAGCAGTGACTGCTTCTTATGAAACATTTTTATTTTTACTTGAGTTGTGATGGCAAATTTCTTCCTGCTGAATGGCAAAGTGGACCACTTGTCTCATGGTCAGGAGAAGAGAAAAAGCTCAGGAAAATAGTCTCCTTTTAGAAAAATAATCACGCAAAAAGAGCAAGATGTCAGAAAGATTGTCTGTAAAAGATCAGAAACAACAACAATAAAGTTAAATGCTCAGAGATAGACAGTTAATGCTAGTCCCTTGAAAGCACACAGCTAAAACCCAAACTCTTGCTTAACAAATTACTCTCAGCAGTGTTTTGACATTAGGCTGGTATAAAATATTATTTTTTGATGAGTTTGCTGCTGAAGTATTTTTCTGTGTAATTGCATCCCTTTTTCACACCTGTTATGCGTAAAATTCCAGGTTAACTCCCATTTTGTCTGCTCTAAGCTATCCATTACTTTCTAAATGTTTTTAATTTTCCTGGAATGAAACTGTATTTTCTGGGTCCACCATCCAGGTGATTTTCTGAGATCAGAGCAAAGACTCTGATGTGCAGAATGGAAGGGATATTGCCACGTGAAAGGGAGCGGGGTGGAATTCACCCGACCCTTAGAGAGAGGAGATTTGCTCAACCCACAGTGATTTATTTATCTGTTAGTGCCCCAGGGATAAATGAAACCATGTAAGTCTGATCTAATCTGTCAGGTATTCTGCACGGGAACTCTTCACCAAACAGATTCACAGGATTTGGGGAATTCAATTGCCCTTTCTTGGGGACTGCCACATAACAGCATAAGGGAGACCTCTCAGCAGATCTTCTAACATGTTTTCCACTGTCAGCACCTTATAAAAGACTCATTCTAACAGTTTACAGAATAACACTCTTTATTAATTCAAATTGTTACAAATTAATAAGTTCATGGTCATTGATGGTAGGGTATTTCTGCAAAAACGCACTTAAAGCAATGTAATAGTAGTATAAAGCAAACACAAGCATGAACTCTAAAATAAAACATTATAGAGCAAAAGCGAGCTATAGTCCTTAAAAGCAGTGATTAGCACACACAGCATAAATTTCTCACTCGAACAGGCATTCATAGAAGGGAAAGTGGAAAACAAATTCAACAAATCAGATGATCCCAGCAGCTTTGTGGAAATCTTCCTCTGACTTTTCTCTATTTCTCACTTCCTTTTATACAATTTCTTTAGTTTTAGGTGGAGTTTGAGTGAATTTGGTCGTAAGAGCTAAATTGGGTGGTTGGTTTTGGTATCTATTTTTTCTTGATGGACAAATCCAGTATGGGTCAAAGTGTTCCCTTCCCACATGATGTTTGCAGAGACAGGCTGCAGTGTCTTCACATCACTTCCTTCTCCAGTGTCTCCTCTATCCTGGGTGTTTATCGGTGTTTATCAGTGTTTAGGGAACCTTTATAGCCATTGTGACTGTATTACATCCAGGAAGAAGCAGCTGGTTCTCTTTTTGTAATTTTTGTTCTCTTTTGACTTTTAGCCCTTGTCCAAGAAGCAGCAGCTGGTTTTCCTCTCTAATTCTTACTCTCATTTAACTTTTAACCTTATCCATTACTCCACAGACATGTACCACTTCACAGATCTCTGCTGATTGTCAGTGCCTGGGCTAGTGTTGCAAGACCTTGGAAGACAACATTTCTTGAAGAACTTCTGAGGTAACAAAGGTACTGTGTTTACTGTGACTAAGGTTTAACAGCCTATATAGTTGTGTTATTCTTATTTCATTTCCCCTTGTGTTTTGTTTTAGTTTGGGTCTTTTTTCCTGTTGTGGTTCAAATTAAAAATTTCTTTTTTTGCTGATCACATCAGCAGTTAAAATTAATACTGGCTTCCATTTTTCTTCACTGAATGAATGTTCCTTCAGTTTTATATGTGCACATCCACTGCCTTCAAAATATAACTGAGGTGAAATCAGAGTAAACCTATCAGGAATGTAAATATGGTAATTACAGTCAGTTAAGGGACTGAGAAGTCATGGAAACCTGCATGTGAAGAATACTATTGTCCAATTTAAGAAAAATATTTTTTTGTGGCTTTACACAGGTCATTCACTGAAAACATGGTAAATGCCTTCTTGAAGACTCTGTTCACATATCTTTTGAGGTTTAGTCACAGTTTTGTCTGGTTCCCACCTGTGAACATGTTGTGAGTTAGCTTGAGGTTACTTCTTATTAGTTTATGTTATTTATTTATGAGCTCTTGATCACTATGCCCACGTATATTTCTGTAAGAGCAAGTCATGGTTTAAACCTCTGTGGTTTGCATGTGCCCTGTAGAAACTCTTTTCACATATGTTGTGTCCACATAGGCAAGGGCTCCTGCGTCTTTAACTCCAAACCAACTCCTTAGTCCTGTTTTAATCTCTTTATGTTCCAGTGTTCTTGATTACTGTGCTTCTGACATCCAGTTGCCTTGGCCATGGAGTAGACTGCTATTTTGCCTGCTCTGCAAATTCTGAATAAAAAGACAAATGCAACCCACACAGAATTTCAGCAAGTATGAACTTGAGTAGTTCCACTGATTTTTAGGAATGTGTATCAGTTTACAGTGATCAAGGACCACACTCACAATGAATATGAGGAAAAAGAAGTCAAAAATAAGTAATTATACCAAGGAAATCTCTGGCAGAAGCCCTCCAGTGCAGAGTTGCTTTGTGCCATCACCTTAAATGTCCTTGAATGTTGCTTGAGCAGCCTGGAGAGACCCTTCTTCCAGGGCTCCCCTCTCTATTGGTGGCAGCCTAAGCAAGGAGGAATGCTTGCAGGGAAGGGCAGGGCTGTTTCTTGTTTTTATTGTTGACCAGTTGTTACGGTTGCAGCCCTGTAGAAATTAAGGAGGTCTTTGTGCTATTCTAACATGACATGAGAAGAAGATTCTTGAAAGAAGCTGTTGCACCAGGATGAAGGTTGGGCAAGCAAATCCCTCAGGTCACCCTTGCAGGCTGGTCACTAAGTCTATTGAGCCTCATCACTTCTAAAAGATTTGTCCTAGCTATAGGTGGTTTCTCAGAAAACATAAGACAATTCTAAATCTGTGAAGTATTTATATAATTTGTTCTATACAATTATATGCATACACCTATATATATAAATTAAAGTATTTTTATAATGTAGGTCATCAGTAAGACTCAAGTGGAAGTAAAATTATTCTCTTTGAAAACATTATCAAGAAAAATATGATCCCCAGTGACAAAAGGTGCAAGCCAAATATTACATTGTTGATCATATCTACTCTCATTGTTATGAAGTCTGTACCATACTAACAATACACTGCTTAAAATGAAGATTAGAGCATGAGGTCAGTTTACTAAAAGGGTGCCTTTGTGTAAGTAAGTCCTTAGGTAAAAACATTTTGGAAATTAGCTTTCCTATGCAGAAATAAATTGGGAGAGTGAAGTGCTTGGGTATGCATGAGTCTTGAGGCATTAAATCTTCTGTCCTGCAAGTACAAGTACATTCCTTTTTCACTTTTAGCTGCATGGATTGCACAGCCCCGGCCTCAGCAGTCCTTTGTTGTACAGAGGACTAACAAAGGCCTGAGATGCTTTTCAGTGAGACAAAGACATTAAATGAACTGGAGCTATGCTGAAGACCTGGTCCTTAGTAAGGGTCGTACACAGATGGTAATTCTTGCTTTTGCAGTCTTAAGGTGTAGGTTTTTTTCCGTAATTAATTGTTGCACCTCCGAAGTTTTTTTTTGAGTTTTCATACTTGAGGAACTCCAAATAAACTTGAATTGTAGTAAGTCCCACATCAGGCCTTTTGAGCTATTTCAAGTGCAAATCCAGCAATAAGTCATGGCTATTTCTGAAAGTTTTGGCTACTAGTTAAGCGACCTCTCAGACAATTTGAAGCTTTGGGGGCAGATGAAGTATACATACTGCCATGTGACTATAGACCTACTGAGACTTTAACCTGGCTTATTGTGTTCTGCTTAGACACTACTTTTTCAGATAGAACTTTGAAAAAGATGCCTTAACTCAGCACTGAAACTCCTTGAGACATAGCTCAAGTGCACAAGGGAAACTTCTCCAGCGTGTCTGCTCTACTAACTAGTTAAGACCTTGTGCTTTATTTACAACTTTCCTTATTACATCAAGTCCAAAGTGCAGCTCATCTATGATTCTTCCTTCTCTTTGCAAGAACAGATAGTATAAATTTAGCTACTCATACAAATCAGTCCTCCTTAGTCCCAGCACTGCTTTTCTGGGAAATTCCATATTGATTTGGGTGTTTTTCTCTCTGTGCTTCTTAAGGCATGAATTGATTATGACTCGCTGTCTCTGGTATCTAGTCTCTGCAGTTTCACCATTTGTCATGAGCATGTAAATTATCACCTATGAGGTACATGCTCATTTCAGGGAGATGCACACCAAGGAGGGTGGAAACATTTTTAACTGATTTTTCCACTGATTTGTGGAACTCCTGAGTTTCATTCTGAAATACCTGATCTTTCATGACTAATCAAGCCATGAAGAATATTTGCATCTTTTTGCTTTTATCCATTTTTAAAGATATGCTGATACATACATTTATATCCACCTAGAAGGTTCCTCAGCTCTGCATTAAGAACAAAATATGAATATAATTTTCTGCTATTTGTAACACAAAGTTTAGAGCTCAAAGGCAATTTTCTCACAGAACATTTCTTTGTCAAAAATGGTGTTTTGATAGATTGAAACATTTTGCAAGGCCCCGTCATTTCCTTCAGCACTCAGGGGAGATGCTGTCAATAATGATGCTTCCTAAGTTTTTTGTTGTTTTCTTTTCTATTTTTCTATTGTTTTCCTAGCCAGTCTGACATTTTGCCTGCCAGGGATGTCAGACAACTATATCCAATCTTCCTGGTTTATTGTGTCCATATTTCCGGACTTCTCTGCTCCTTGAGATGTCCTTATGTCCAAATGGCTCGTTAGATAAGCTGCCTAATTGCCCTTGTCCTTAAGGATCCCTCTTTGGTCAGGCTGGCTCCTCCTGTCTCAAAGTGACTCTACTAGGGCTAGTTAGGCTCATGAGTTTACCAGTTGTTAGGCCTTGGGCCTTTCCATCTGCTCCTGTAGCTTGTGAATAGGCTACTTGGATATTGAATCACTGGAGCTGAAGGTTAGATATTGAGTCAGGGACACTGGCTGACCCCAAAGAAGTCTATGATTGCAGGGAAAAAAAAAGGCCAGGGAAAAATAAAACAGTGNTCTTTTTCTTTCTTTCCTGAGCAACAGTATTTATAAATGCACGGTCTCAGATTTCTCTATAGAAGATTTTAGTCAGCTTTTGGGATGCTAACATTGTTGGTGCTGGTGCTACCAGAACCATTCTGCTACCAGCTAAAAAGTCAGAAAAGAAATTTCTTAAATTTCTTTTGAAGATCTGCAGGAATCCCTGTGCAAATGATAAGTGCTTAGGGGAGCTTCATATGAAAATAACTAAAAAAGGTATGAATCACATGTTAATTTTGTTCCTTGAAGAAATGCAAAGCATAGCCATAATCCAAAATGTAGTCACTGTGTAAAGCTGAAATCTATATTTCTAGAATTATTATCAATATATTAGTGTAGAATCAATGTTCCCAGTCAGAGACCAGTGTAAATTAGCACAGCTAACTGACCTAATTCAAGCCAAATTGATCTACACTAGGTATGAATCATGTGTGTGAAACAGAGATTTAGTAGAAAATGTGTAATACCTAAAGCTGAGTGAATGTGTGAAAAAACCAAAGATACGTACACATCTAAGTGCTTTGTCACTTGCCTTGTTTGTGTGAATGCCAGTGTTAGCCAGTAGGCTTACATGAGGAATTTTTTTTCATTAATTTGTAAACAGATGTCTAATAGAAGACCTGCATATTTGATACAATATTTTTGTAAGGGTTAAACTGGCAATAAGACAAAATCTATTTCTTGATGGACTTTTCTTTCACTTTTTTTTTAACAGTAAAGTTACCTTCCTGTTACACTGAATGATGAGTACATGTCACTAACAAAGACAAGATACAAGGCTACTCCAGCAAGGTATTTCCTGCATGGCTGCAGTGCATGTAACAATGACTTTTGCCACAGTAATTGAAATGTATCTGTTCCCAGAATCTAAAATGTTCTCCTAGTTCACTGGAAAGGAGATAATTTGGAAAACCTTCAAATGTGAGCAAACAGTCCTGCTAAATGAGATATATTAGTTAGGAAAATCTACATTAGTTAAGAGACTGCTTTTTGTTCCTATCACTGGCTTTAAATAAATATTATTATCTTGGACACATATCAAAGATGTTCTACAGAAACAGTAGCAAATGAATAAATAAAACTTCAGCGTGAAGATGCTCATACCTGAGATAGGTTATCTTGTTTGCCTAGCAGGTGGGTTACCTTCAGAAGTGGTGACCTTTGAGTTCAGGTTGTAGAGGTCCCCTGTAATCATAGCTGTTTTACTTTGGGCATACAAGATGCACATGTTGGCTGCATAACAACCTCTTTTTCCATTAATTTATCTTCAGATTCCATGCTGTCAGCTTAATGGAGAATGGGAGACTTATCTTGAAGATCTTATTTATTCAGACTCTTATTAGAAAAAAACAAAACAGATCTTACTTGCATTATATTAACATTGATGTGTAGTAGAGGAAGGGTCAAATTTCAATTATTTCATTTTCAAGATTCAAATGGGCATTCTCAAGTGCTTAGTTTTGTTTACAAGGTACTCAGATGTTTGTTTCTTCTAAATAAAAGGAAATTTCCCCTTTTTTTCAAGTATGAACACTTCTCAAAAGAAATTGCAGTTAATTGAGGTGTAATTGCTTTAGATGAACATCATTACCATGTTTAGAAAGTAGTTTTGAGAGGTGTTTTTTTTTAAATAGCTTTTGAAAGAAAAGCTGCAGCATTTTTATGCTACATTTTAAATGGTTCAAGACAGTAAATTTATTTTGGATTTAATAATTTAAATTCTAAGATTTTGCCTTATTAAAGGACTGAAGTCCTGAATAAAAGAAGGAAAGCTAAGGAGGTTATTGGCAGTGCGTATGCTATACAAGCATGTTATATTTAAATATATCAACTATATAGTGTCTTGATGTGGTTTTTTGGTGGTGAGAAAGCTTTTTTCCCATCCCATACTTGGGATCTAACATGATGCTAATGATATTGTGTCATCTGCAGATGTAATTAAGAATTTCCATAAGACTTTTTTTTATTTTAGGTGTTAATTCCACAGAGCTGCTTTTGCTATCACATGCCTGTGGGATGCTCAGTGTTTTACAGACAGCTCAAAATGAAACTGAGTGCATATATACATGTGTCTTAGGCTTTCAGCAGGTTCTTGAATAAATCAGGTTCCTAAATAGAAGGAACAGTCCTCATTAACTCAGCCACCCTGAAAAATATATAGAGAGTCACAAATTAAAAAATTTAAAACCCCTTCTCTCCAGAAAAATTCTTTGACTTCTGTACTCTAAGTTATGTCTTTCCTCAGTAAGGAATCACTGCACCAATGTATCTATGAGGATCCCTCTAGGGAATTTTTAAAATAAATATTCCTTCTAGAGGAAATCTGGTGAGAAGGGAAAGAAATGTATGTTTGAAGTCCTCATGGGTAGCTGTAGAGACTGAAGAATTTGGCCACTTCTTTGTGCTTCTTTTGGCATCCACTCTCTCAGTGTCTCTGGTTTGATCCTTTCTCCCCATTACCTTTCTATTAGGGTGGATGAGTCTGGAATCTGCTTTAGAGGCTGAGCTCATTTCTTTGTGAATAACCTGCTGGGATGTTCCACAGGTCATGAGGACTCCTATTGCAGAAGTTGGCTACTCACCTAACTTGGCACTGATGGGATTTCTTCTTTAAATAGTTTGCTTACGATGCTACTTTGCAGTAATACCACACAATTACTCTAATTTTCTTCGGCACAGAGGTGATCAGAAACAATAAACATTTGTTGTGGTTTTACCCGGCAGACAGCTGAACAGCACATTAAATCACCATGCTGCCTCCAGTGGGACAGGAGAGAGGATTGGAAGAAGAAACCCAGCAAAATTAGTGTTTAATTTTAGGTTTAAAATTAGGTTTAGAATGTCCAAAACAAGTGTTGCACAATTCAATCACTCACTAACTACCAAACTCTGCCCAACCAGTTCCCTAGCAGTGGTCCCAACCAGCTTTCCTCCTAGTTTGTATACTGAGCATGATGCCATATGGTATGGAATGTCCCTTGGGTGAGCTGATGTCAGCTGACATGGCTGTGTCCCCTCCCAAATTCTTGTACACTCCCGGTCCGCTCACTGGTGGAGTGAGGTGAGAAGCAGTAAAGGTCTTGATGTTGTGTAAGCACTGCTCGCAGGTAACTAAAACATTGGTGTGTTATCAACATTATTCTCATCCTAAATTGAAAACACAGCACTGTACCAGCTACTAGGCAGAAAATAACCTCTAACCCAGCTGAAACCAGGAAATCTAAAACATTTTGTTTGCTATCTTTTAGAACAGTAATTTGTTGCTCTTCCAGCTACAGCCGGAAACTACAATAAAAAAGGTTACTATTAGTCTCAAATAAGCATTTAACTTAATGAACTAGTTGCTGTATATTAATCAAATATAAATATCTCATTGAGAGATTCTTTCTGAGATTTTTCCTTGCCATCTGGTTAGCTTGTGTTAAATGACAAAAGCAATAAGAACTTAATTACATTCCTATTAAGTGTATTTTAATGGGCATTTCTCAAGGTGTAGTGAAAGAATAGAAATTTTACCATCTAAGAGTAATTACTTGCATTAAGTGCTGCTGTAACCTCTCTTTGAAACTGTGTCATGAAGACAAAAACAAAATGTCAGCATTTTGCTTGTGTCATGGCAACCTGAGAATGAAAACCAGACCTAACACATCTCCCAAAGCAGATTTCACATGCTGTCCTCCTGGTGCTTGTGCTATGAATTTCCCTGTCCCATCAATATCTACAATAGGGCAATATTTGAATAAGATCATTCTGGAGGAACATAGACTAACTGGCCATTTTAACCATTGCCAACTCCTAGCATTCCTGCTACATTTCACCTGTTTACTGCCAACTGCTGTCACCTACATGTCTCTAGACATGGGACAGCCATGTCTCCCAGGATGCAGAAAAAACCAGGGTCCCACAAAAGCAGGAAACCTTTTTTTTTTTTTTTTAATTGCATGATATAGGGTGCATCTGATAAGCAAATAACTAGAATTATCACAGTACTTAGAGAAATGTTCTCTGCTGTATGCTTAGTGCTCTGTGAAGCCTAGTGAAAAAGGAAATCTGTGTTTGTTGAAAAGTCTTCCTGAAGTCACGTTGCAGTTTTTGTCCCAGCATGAATCTGCTTGCCATTAGATATAGAACAGTAATTTCCAGAAAAATCATCCTTTCAACTTGCATTTAAACAATATTTAACCACATAATTTCTTATTCAATGACATGCTGAGTGAGACATGCTAAGTGACTGAAAGAAAATGAATGACAGTTGTACCTGGTGAATAGCAAAAATGCCATTACCTGTCTTTCAGGGCCATCTTGGGCTGCAGCAACAGATATTATGGTCAAGTGTCCACAAGCTTTACAGAGAACACCACAAATGACAAAAGATAGGCACTGTCCCTAGACGATGTTTTATTCCCTTCTCAAGCCAGGAGGGTGCCATAGGCAATGCTCAGAGTTGATGTGTAATCCGCTTCTTAGTGTGGCCAAGTGGGAGCTGAGTACAGTTTCTGTGACAACTGCCACTCTTCATTAGCAGAGAGACAGTAGTAACACAGCACCTAAAGGAATTTGCCTTTTATACTGTTCAGAAAGTAATGAAGAAAGAGAAGGTGAAAGAATTTCCTAGAGACTGCAGTACTATGACTGGCCAAAGAGATGGGTTTTCCAATGGCAAGTAACACTGGTATGTTGTGTCAAGTTTGGTTCACGATAGATCTAGTTTGTTATTTACCTGTGCTGCTTCTAAGACTTACTTGGATTGCAAGAGTTTTAGTTTCAGTGCCTTTTATTAAAAATCAAAGCCTCATGAAAGTCAACAGGCAGCTCCATGTCTAGATATTTTATCAGGAAGGAAGCAAGTTCTGATAAGAGCAGGCAGGAAATAAAGCTCTCAAAATCCACATTGTTTAGCAGTTGGATAAGATATAATTGCAGATTCAATGGCAGAATGCTTAACAGCCAGCATGATAGTCTCATAAAGTCTCCACATAGGGGGCTCTGCTGAACAGAATGTTCCTTCTCAACCCATTTGAATACCCACCTTTGCTTTTCATTCCTTTACATGAAGAAATAGAGCCATTTTGGTAGAAATGGAAAACTTTAGCACCAGTTTCTTAATGCATAATTTGAGTAATTGTGAATTAATACCAGGTTCATAGGCTATAGTTTGAATATCATTGTAAAGAAATACAATTTCTCTATACAATGTATTAACCACAAAGGTGCCAGCACACATAACACAGGAATAAATTTAGTAATGAAAAGTATATAATGTACACTACAAAACTAATATCTATTTTTCATATTTTTTGGCCAATTTTTCCCCTTTAGCCTTTCTTCTTTTATTTTTCAGCCCCATGATCCCTATTTTCAGAATGCTAAAGGCAGCAGAACTACTGCAGTTAGAGCAAAGTAGCAAACCATCTATCAAATAATCTTATCTTACCCAGGCATCCTAAAATTCATTCTTCTGCCTGACCTCCCACTCTTCTTCCTTTTTAGAGGGAGACAGAAAACGCCAGAGCTCTCCCTTCAATTGTACCAGTCCCCTCTAACCTGCTCTTTAGTTTCAGCAGTTCCTAAATTTCCACCGAGGTCTAAATTTCCAGACTTGGCGACTTTTCTTTAACCTTGGTCATGCAGCTGTCTCTTATACTGTAATTGCAAAGACTTCAAACTGATAAGACAGGGAAGCAACTGCAAAAGTGATTCTTTACAGGGAAGGAAAAAAAAAAAAGGTGTGTTTTTACTTTAAGTTAAACTAACCAAGTGAAGAAGTGAAGACAAGTATGCAAATGCTGGGTCAAGTTAAGGAGAAAGCATGAGCAGTAAGGAAACCTCTCTGACTCCTGTAAATTAGCCACAAAACCAGATGGATTGCCTATTGGAGGACTCTGCTGACAAATTTGAAGGTTGGTTAGGTGGGCAGAGATAAGAAAGAGGTAAAGAAGTATTCCTATGAGAACTTGCTTAGGGCCCAAGTCTCCAAGGACTGGTACCAAGTGATGCTTATGTTGCTTCAATTTAAGATCACACTTGTTTATATACTCATTCATCAGTTTTCAAGGGTTAAAATTATTTATTGTGCCCTATTCTTGGACCTGTGTTTTTCTCATCTTGGTATGATTACAACCGGGAACAGAGATCAATGTTTTTAGATCTTTAGCCCAGAAAAATGTTCTTTTTTAAAATCACTGTTATTATTATTAGAGATTATTTTTTTTCCTTTCAGATGCTGCTATTTCCTATTAAACTGCAGCTCAGAAGTCTACATTTTCCTGCAGCAGCTACTGCCCATAGAGAGCATGTAGAGCTCAGAGCTGCAGCTAGCAGTGTTTGTTTCCTGTGCATCACCCTCAGGGAAGGCAATGCTGGTACACCTCCTGTCTTCCTGGGAAATTATTTCCCCTGCAGCACAAAGGAGCTATGATAGAGATGGGAAGTGTAAATTGCAGAATGCTGAGCCATCTTCACTCGATATTGCCCTAGATAAGGAGTTGTTTCTGCAAGTACACATATTTTTAAAATGGGAATTTATGTAAGAAAAGTGCCTACTTCTTAGAAGAACTCAGCAGATAAGTGCCATATATGCCTACATATATGTCTATATGTGGAGTGAAATGTGACAGAACTAGAAAGAATATAAGAATGAGAATAAGCATGAACAAACAAAACAGTTCTTAACAATAAAGCTCCTTGATTACTTTATGAACAATTCAATGGCAATTCTGTAGCTTGAGAATTGCTGGCTGGTCAACAGTGAGACCTTAAAGCAGAGAATCTAAGTGATTGTATGGACCCCAAAACTCATCAAAGTGCTTGACTTCAGAACTTCTACATTCTTGGATTAGGAAAGCCATGTTGTGCAGCATGGCCTGCAAAGGAGTCTTCTTGAGGCAGTAATAATGTCAGAAAAAACAAGAATCACAGACAGTTAAATCCAAATGAGTCAAAATACTTTGTGGGAGAAGCCTAAGACTAAGGAAAAGGGATCTTGTGTCAGTGGATACCTTTTCGTAGGCTCTGGTTTCCCCTCCTTCCCCCGTAGGTTGTGGATGGCAGTAGCTTTGAAGTTCTGAGCCGCTAATTGATCTAGACTTCTCAATTTTTTCTTGGCCATAGTGAATAGACAGCTGCTGTGGTCACCTCAGTAGGCTCAGAAAATAGGGCAGGCACCTCTGGAATACTTCAGGACAGCCAAAGTTACTACTCTGATCAGCCTGTTCTGGAAATACACTGAAATACCTCATGGAACAAGACTCATGAGACTTGAAAGATAAATGCTCAAAGTAAAGCTATAGAGGACTGGACTCAGAAGGCAGAAGGTGACACGTGTAAAAGAATCTTGAAAAATTCGACATGGAGAAAAGTAAAGATAAGAAATCCTACCACACGTTATCCATTTTTAATGAGGGATTCTTTAGCTGAGGTCTGAAGTATCCTGAAAGGAAGCACAAAGATAATTATGTAGGTGACTTTTAGCAATTTTAATCAATAATTCCTTTATATAACACTAGTGAAACTCACAGTGCAATACTGAACTACTCATGCCATCAGGATTAATAAAAAACCTCACTTAAAATGGACCTTCCTGACTAGAATGCCTTAATTGTACTCCATTTAAAAATCCAAGAGTCCTGATTTCTAATTTAAAAACCTTCTTTGCTGGTCTGGGTACTTCACACTGCCACATGGCAAATGCATTTTTCGCTTGCTTAGGTGATAATATGCCTATTGTAATAAATATTCACTCACACAGTGAACTGGTTGGCACTTGAATTTTTTTTCTAGATTACTGTCAAATCAGCTAGCTTAAAGGGGCAACAGGTTATTTTCAACAGCTGGCATGCTCTGGCAATAGATAAATCGTCCTGTTTTATTTACATATTTTCCTGGTTTATTTACATTTTTTCATTTTGTTGTCCTTTTACTGACTTACACATGATGGATTTTATTTAAAGCCTCTAGAGGTATTAATACCAAATAAAAAGAATGTGCTGCTATTGATAGAAGAGCTGTATTGCAACACCTTGAAATATGCTGTATTCCACTGAGCATACATGAATGAGAAGTGAATACAAACAGGTGGGGAAAGAGAGTGAGACATCTCTCTGTCTATACGTGTATATAAAGCCACAGACACATGTATTGCTCTTCATATGAAAATGTGATTGCAACAAAAGTAAGGCTTTGATGTACGATATATTTTTGCATTGAATTCGAAGAAAAATATGACCATTTTTTTGCAGTTGAAATATTTTAAAAATGAGGTGGAAAGGCCTTGGAAGTGAATATCTGAGTAGTGGATAAACAAGAGGAAACAGTGGTAGAATTAAGATGGTCACTCCTAGATGTTCGACATGGTATTTTGTGATGTATGGTTTTGTCCGGGACACGGGCAACTTGTCATGGGTAGCGATTTCTAAAATATTAACCTCCAGGACGTAAGTTCTGCTCACCTAATCCACAGAAATAATATTACTACAAATCAAAATATCTTGCAGTATGACTTGGCACTTGAAAGGTTGGAAATATTTTGTTCTGCACTTGAAAGTAAAACTGTAAACATTACAGTCACAAAGTTGGCAATAAAAATGGTTATGGTTTCCTTCTTACCATCAGCACTTGCATATGGATTGTTAACAATTGAAACATATTTGTAAATTCAAATTCTGTCTTAGAGAAGCAGCCATTGCATGCTAGGGACTTGTCATGATGCTATTTGATTGTAAAGATGCAGCCAGCAAGCAAGTGCAGGACTGAAGTGTGAGGATGGGATGGTGGCAGTGATCTGGACAGGCAGTGAGTAGGAAAAGGAGCATGGCATTGCTGCTGGGGAGCTGGTTTAAAAAAGCTATGTATGGGAAAGGTGCACAATGCCATCACTCTTGGGGCTGTCCTCCACAGACCCTGTGAAAGAACTCTTTCTGAGCCCATGGATAGGGTTATTTTTTCTGCCTTCCACCTCCCTGTTAAACCTAATACATAGCACTAAAATGTGTTCCGGTTACTGCTGTCTCTTGTCTCTCTTTTTGGGAAACTACTGACTGGTTTCCTGTAGCTGTCAGCCATTGCTGTGCTGACTGGCTCTTCTCCATCTGCTTATTCAGCGCAGGACAGCCTTGAAATTCTCCCACAAAGGAAGCTTCTCAGATGATGGTGGACATCTCTTTGAAGGACTGAAAGCATTGAGTGGTTATGATTAATGGGATGCTTTGAGCTGGATGTAGGAGTGGGAGGTTGCTGGATCAGGAAAGATGGCATCAGAAAACAACACAAAATCAGGACCATGTTTTCTGCTGTGTGCATACTTTATGTGCACCAGCCAGTTGGTTGTTTCTAGAGCACTATTGTAGCTCTTTCCCCAGTACATGCCTTCCCCAGCACTAAAAATGTACAACATAATAGCCAGGTAGCTTTGCTTTGGCCCGCTCATATGCTCTATTTGACTTCCCAGTAGGGATGCATCATGGAAGCACATCAAGGTGGCTGAGAAACTTGTGGTTCAAGCTTCTGGCTATCTGTGCCATGGGACAACTGAGGCAGAATGAGCAGAAACCTGAAACGTGCCACATCCAAAGGAGAAGCTGCCAAACATCCATCTGCATTTCTAGTCAGGAAAAAGAAAGAGACTTTTAGACGGGGAAAATATTTGGTATTCAAAGACCAATTGCCTGATAAACAAGTATCTCTGTACTTTTCATTTAGCTTAATAAAAACCACAAAAAACTGGCAAGCTTCTTCAACTTACTGAAGCATTATGCTAGTATGTGGGAGTATTGGCTCTGTCAGGCATTGTGTGCTGTTTCATTTGTGAGTGAAAGAGCCTGTCTGCATTTTGAGAAATCACAGTGAAAACTATACTCAATTTCTGGCAGAATAATAAGGTGATCTATTGTACTGCTTATGGAAGTAGAAAATGAGCTCGGTTCTAGGTGTATAATTTTCTATCGTGGAAGCAACAGAAATATCAGTAGCATGCAGATGCTCACACGTGCTGTGCCCCACACACAGGGGGTTTGCTTGCTCATGTACAAGCATGTACAGGGAGGGAGAGAGTTTGTCTCTGGCATCATGGACTTTAGCTGTGCAGATCTCCAGCCCCTGGAGCAGAGGTTCCTGTGAGGTGTCAAAGGTCATGGTGGTGAGTGTATTTTGAAAGCTTGAGGAATATTCTTCCACCCAAAATTTGAGTTCTGAAGACCTCAAAAAGCTACAATGGAAATAAAATAAACCAAAGGTCGTCTGGATAGTCTCATTATAAACAACCAGATGTTTTAATGTCTGTAATATAGTCCTCCAAGCCAGTGCTCCACATCCTTCCCTCTGGAGAGTAGGAAATGCCATTGATCAGGCTGCAGTCTTACTAAGTAGTCAGCCAATGCTGAAAGGAAAAATGCAGAAATATTTTTGTTATAACAAGCTATGGGAAGGAAGGAGAAGATACTCTTTTAAACAATAAGAAATTACACAAATTTTCTGTAGCAAAGGGAACAAAATGCATTTCAGAGATGAAGAAAGAAGCTATTGAATTTGAATGTTTTGAATGTTTTTTCTTCAAATACACCCATCCACCAAGTTTGATTAATGACTCTGTTTGATCTGTAGAAACAGCTGCAGGACCAAGCTCAGAAACGGTTGTCTTATTTCTCTGGCTACACAGTGATAACATGTTTTTGGACAATGTGATGCTCAGTTTAGAAAATTGCAAAAGACGGAGAATGAACAGAGAGCCAGTGTAAAAACAGTGTGAAAGTAATGTTTATGTCTTTCCTGTGATATGAGGTAATGGCTCTGCCCCATGTAGTGGGGTAGAAGTTGTCTTCTTGAATTTAAAGAAACAGAATAATGAAAGTAAAAAAAAAAAAAAAGAAAATAAATCACAGTATCAATAGCTAGCAATCTCTTCCTAAATTTCTGAACACAGTTAACAGTATCATCAAGATTGAATAAAGTTAGTACTGAGACAAAAAGGAGTAATTCTGGGCAGTAGTAGGAAATTATAAATATTTAATGAAACAGATTACTGAGAACCAGAACTCTCCAACCCAGTACTCAGAAGGCCAAGATAATTAAATTTTCTAATTTGCAGCAAACTAAACTTTCATCACAATCTTTCACAGTCACTACTGATCCAGAAGGGTCAAGCCCTTTTAAATTAGTTGTGTTTTCTCAATGCGAATAAAACAGAACATACTGGGCTGTGTAAAGAGAAGAATGGCCAGCAGACAAGAGAAGTTACTGTTTGCTTTCCTCTGACACTGTTGAGGCTGTACTTGAAGACTATCCAAATATGGGTTTCTAATTAAAAAGGGACATTGAAAAATGTAAAAAGTTCCAGACAGAGTATCCAGAGAGGGACCTCAAGCTGCTCATGACCTGTAAGTAGACAAAAGGGAGCTGCATGTGGAGAAAATGAAACCAAAAAAGCTACCTCATAGTAGCCTATACCTGTCTGAATGGCAAAGATGGTAAAGCTAAGCTTCCCTCAGTGATTGCAGATTATAAAAAAAAAAACAAACAGCCACAGACTGTGGATTATGAGCTTCAGTGACTGGGTCATAAAAAAATCTTTTAAGTGGAAGTGGTGGAAGATTTCAAAAGTCAGTTGGATCAAGCCTTGGCTGACCTGATTTTGTGTTGGTGATAACACTGAGTCATCTGTAGGTTATATTTGTAATAAATGAGAGACAAAAAATTCCTGTGGCACAGGTTCTGTTGCACACTGGGAACACCTGAGGCTGTAATGACAGATTTTTGTCAGATACCCTTATGAAGCGAGGGAAGGAGCCACACATTTTCCATTACTGATTCACTATAATATGTAAGCCTATTAAAGCCATCAGGTACTTGCACTTCTGATTTAAATTCTCAAATCCCATAAGTGAAAGATCCTGTCAGAGGACAGGTATTGACTTTATTTTGCCAACCTTCTTGCTTAGTTTATATATATGACACATTTACCAAAGTACCATTAGTGGCCATCTTTTCTTTTAAAGAGCCGAATCTTAATGCAAAGCAGTTCCCTGGGATTTCAGCAAGAGTAAGGGAAGCATCTGGTGAGAAGTCTTAAGTGAAATAATTCTGTTTCTGAGCTGTTGATAGAAGAAGATATCTTCCTTGACTCTCACTGACAATAATAAAATTTCAGAACATTCTTAAATAATTTATTTGGTACAGTTCTTTGCTATCATGCTACATGGTGAGAATTGTTTGTAATTGCTTGCTAGCTGACTGAGTGGCTGAATTTGTGATGAGCACCCATTCATAATTTACAATAGTGAACAAGAAAAAAGACTAACTTTGCATTAATTTTCCCTGTTTCTATTACATAGATTCACTGAGACCTAATTAAAACTCTATTTGATTAGAAAGCAAGAAACTGAACAGGAGTTTGGAAGATTTTGGTGGATGTAGTCCAATGGTTCTTAAGCATCATGTATTTAAATGGGACATTATTTATGTAGGGAAATTAACTTCCAGAAGTAAATAACATAATCACTTTTTGAAAAATTTAACCAAAAGACTAATCATTAAATTATTTCATACAAATCACTCAGAGCTTGATGAAGACCAGGGAATTGAATGACTTGAGGGGTCCCCTCCCTGAGAGCTGACATTGAAACCGGTGAAGAATACGAAGGAACACTTTCAAACACACTTGTTTTTGTAAGTGTTCTGCCTCCTTTTCTCTGCTAACTTAGAGACTCTCACTGGGCACAGTCTTTTTAGCAGGAGGCTGAAATATGCCTACAATTAAAGGAGAGAGCCCCTGTTTTAATGTGATACATGAAGTTTATGGTGAATCTCAACTGTATTTGCATATTTTTTAACCTGGCTACTTTTTTTTAGGACAAAAAGACATAGCTCATCATCTGACTTTTAAAAAAACAAGGCACACAGTATCTTGCCCTCATCTTGTACCTTTGCATTTTCTGATATGAAATGGAGGTCTTCAGTGGGAGGAATTGCAGCAGTGGCAAACTGGATTGGATTCATCTCCTCTATTGTGCTCCTATCACCATGGGACTAAATAGGCTGGGGGAATAGGTGGCGGTGTTAGATTTGCAGCAGCTCCTGGGTCATCTCATGTTCCTCTAGTATGAAAAGGAACTAATCAAACCTAAGGAGGGTCAGAGAATAGCTGCTTTTTATTTATTAAGACTCTGGCTCTGGTGGTAAATTTTTAGAAGCTCTCAGAGAAGCAGGGTTACTTTATGTAATAATTTTATTTATAAACAATGTAATGCATGGTCACTGTATATCTATGCTATCTTGTTTAAATTCTTTTACTGAGTTGAATATGCGCTACAGGGGAAAAATATACAAACAAGCAGAACAGCAAGACACTATCTTCAGGTGAGTCATCTCCCAATAACTGTGTTGGAGAGGTAGAAAGATACTGGAGTTGCAAAAAATAAGGAGGCTATTCTGAAGCAATGGCTGGTTACAGTGGTTTTCTGAATAGGGACTGGAAGCCTGAAAGTGCAGAGCCTCTGACTGGATATATGTAGGTCTGATGTGAGTACATGATACAGAGTTGCCAGAAAGCTGCTTGTTAGGGGATCAAATGAAGATGAACTGGACAGGGGCACCTTAGACAGCTGGCTTAATTCTGCTTTGAGAGGAGAGTAAAGCATGGGAAAGGCAGGTTTCTCTAGAGATGTAGCTGTAGTCCCCTCTCAAAAATTGTAAGAAAGAGTCAGATGGCTTTCTGGCTGTATCTGGAGCCAAAAATGTATTATGGGGGACATTACAGGGACTACATTAAATAACTCAGAAACTTGAACATCCCTCTTCCATGTGATCCTTCAGATCTACATCCTTGTTAAGAAGGTAGAAAAGTCTGAATATACACCTGTCCTGTTTTGTGTATTTTGTAGCAAGAATCAACATAAATTAAAGCAAGCAAAACAAGATAAACCAAAGTGAATTAATATCATAGCACAAGAAAGGAGCTGATTAACAAACTTTTTAAACTGACTTCATTAAACTAACCTTCTCTATATGTTCCATATCATAAACTGGAAAAACAGAGGTCATGTTTACTTGTCAGCCCATCAGATCTACCATTAACTTACAATAATGGTATCAGTTTGTATTCTGGCAGGTATTGTGTGTATATGTACACACTGTGCAATCTCTTGAGGAATAAATATGTAGATTACAGTGTTGATGGTGTATAATCCAGAGTGCTTATGCTCTAAGTTGTCAAAAAAAAGATGTCAGTGTTTCATTACTGAGCACAAATAAGGATACGTAAAACATTCTGATGCAGTTCAGGGTGACAAAGGTTCCCATATCTAACCAGCAAAGAAGAGTATACTCTCAAATAGTAATTCCACAACTGCAACAATGTCCGTGGCCTGTAAGGTTTATCTACTTGTGAGGTTTTAGGCAATGAAATTACGATAGGTGCGCTTGCCCAAGAGCAATTCCCAGTGTTTTCCTAGAATTTAGGATTCCTGAGATTTTAAAGTAAGATTGTGGCATACTGAATGTGAAAGGCAGTTGACTGCTTCACTTCTGGGCATATAGTGTCTTGCCCAGTGCAGGGTCTTTGGTCATGTAAATTATTATAACCTGTTGGCAAAATCATTCACTTGAAAACAACTTTGGAGTACAAGATGGGCCTTTGAATAAGCACTTTTTTTCTCAAAGATGTAGTGAGAAAACTAAGGAATTTGAGGGTCAAAACTAGAATATCCAGATATTGCTAGCCAGTGGAAATATTTGGAGCCTGTAATTCCACTGAACTGTGTGGTTTTGTTTGTTTTCTTGCTCTTCTCTTCGGTAGGCAGGGTCCAGAGCTGTATTTCATCTGCTGTCAGCTCAGTGACCAATGGAGTGGCAAGATACACTGTCTCTCTTCACTAAAAAGGAAGGTGTAATGCCCCTGGCAGAAGTATGCAATCTAAGTGAGAGAAGAGAATAAATGTTGTCTAGCTGCAACTCCCATCACTCAACATGGTAAGAGGTCTAATCTGCAATATTTTGAGGATGGGAAAAAAAAGATATTTTGAAAGTAGATATTTTTCAATGAAGCATTTTAGTTACCTGAAACACAGTTTTCTGTTGATATCTACCTGACTTTAGCTGGGGTAAAGCTTCCTTGAGGGAAAAGTCTAGAAAGAAGCTGCTTCAGGGTACGCACAATACAGACACAGGTGTGAGGTGAGGTAAGGAAAACAGTGATGGCTGGAATACCGTAGAAGCCCATTGTTATGCTATGTGGCCATCACCTCTGTCACTGCACTGTATACAAATACTAAACATAGTATTATGCAAAAATAGACATAACTCTGCATAGTTTTCAGAGATTTATTTTGATCTCTACAATTTCCATTACAAGGCCATTTAGTGTTTCAGGGGCCTATTATGCAAATTTCTATTCATAATATAAATTACCAGATAATATATTACGTTTTTCACTCTGTTTCAATGAATGTGTAATTCTCTGGGAGCAGGGCAGGAATTTCAAAGCCATTGAAAGAATAGGTCAAATAGTTTCTGTAGCAACCAGATGCAGTAACTTCCCTCCTGGCTCTTCTCCAGTGGGTTTGTTCTAGCTTTGTATAATTCTGCACATGACAGGGAATATGTCTCTTAAATTTAAGTAGGTGAGGGTAGCAATGTTTGCCTCTGTTGTAGTTTGCATTTGGAGGGAGGCTGATTGCCCTATGCTATTGGATCTTGCTACATAATGACAGCTTTCTTTCTATTTTAATTATTTTATTTTTCCTTCTGCACCCATTCTGGTAAGTATTGTGCCAGTATTAGCCACAGTTATTTTTCATTCTTATGTTTGAATGTTTTTTGGCTTTTGGCAATACAAACTGCATAGGTTTTCCCAAGTTATTATTACTTAGTGGAGTATTTGGGGAAGAAGTGGTCAGACAGTAGATGGTCATCACAAAGGTTTCCAGGGATGAAAGTCAATATAAAAATTCTATGGGTTGTATTGAATAGATAATAGACATAGAAGTCTATTGTTCTGGATTTACCCATAGCAGGGAGGAAGATGTAAGCCTTTATAATGCATTAAGCAAAGAACAGGGTTGTGTGTTACTGGCTGTTAACTCAGTCCCTCATGGAAAATTTCTGCCAGAACAGGAACCTGTTGAATATGTAGTGTATTGCTACATGTTCTTAAAACGTGCAGTAGATCTCTGGGGTCACTAATTAATTATTTTGACTGCCAACTTTCATATATTACATAAATCTAGATGGAATGACTAATAAGTGTAGAAGGGGGACAGAGTCACCACATTTTTTCATTAAAAAGTAATACTGGAATATTAAAAGACAGCACACTGTCTTTATGGTGATTAGTTACAATTCCAGTGGTAGTAGGCTCAAGTAGTTGGATGGTGGTTTAACCTTGACTAGATGTCAGGTGCCCACCAAAGTCACACTATCATTCACTTCCCTTCTCAGCTGGACTAGGGAGAGAAAATATAACAAAAAGCTCGTAGTTTAGATAAAGACGAGGAGGGATTGCTCACCAATTACCATAATGGCCAAAGCAGACTCGACTTTAATTGAATTAATTGAAATAATTAATTGAATTAATTGAAATTATTAATTGAATTAATTGGGAAATTGGGAAATTAATTGAATTCATTAACCATCAAATCAGAGTAGGAAAATGAGAAGTAAAACCAAATCAACACCTTCCACCTGCCTTTCTCTCCTTCCTGGGCTTAACTCTCTTCCTTCCTTAAATCTCTACCTTCTCACCCCGAGCAGCATAGGGTGACAGGGAATGGGCCTTATCACGTGTTTTATCATGTGTTCTTTCTTCCTCTCCTTCCTTGTCAGGGGTGGAACTACTCACACTCTTCCCCTGCTCCAGTGCAGGGTCTCTCCCATGGGAGACAGTTCTCCAGAAACTTCTCTGACCCGAGTTCTTCACAGGGGGTGCAGTTCTTAAGGAAAGATTGCCCCTATATGGGGCCAGCAAACCTGCTCCAGCATGAGATCCTCTCTGTAAGGATCCTCAGGTCCTGCTCCAGCATGACACTCCCATGGGGTCACAGCCTCCTTTTGGGAATCCATCTACTCCAGCATAGGGTCCTCCATGGGCTGCAGGTGAATATTTGCTCCACTGTGAAAGCTCCCTAAGCTACAGTGAGACAGCCTGCCTCACTGTGGTCTTCACCGCAGGCTTCAGGGGAATCTCTGCTCCAGTGTCTGAAACACTTCCTCCTCTCCCTTCTTCACTGATCTTGGTGATCAAGGCTGTTTCTCTCATGGATTTTGCCTCCTCTCTTCTCTGGCTGCAATTTGCTTCTACAAAATAAAATTAAATATTAAATCAGTTTTCCCAGAGGCACTACCACCATTGCTGTTGGGCTCAGACTTGGTCAGGAACATGTCCGTCTTGGAACCAGCTGCCATTAGCTCCATCGGACACAGAGAAAGTTCCTAGCAGCTTCTCAGAGAAGCCACCCCTGCAGCCCCACTGCTACCAAAATCTTGCCACGCAAATCCTGTATAAAGTGGTTGCCATATAATTAGTATTTCAGAGTCATCCTTTTTTCAAGCCCTGTTAAACATTTCTCTTAAATCATGGGCCCATATATCAGCATGAACAGTAGTGTTTTGCCTTTGTCTTGTCGTTGGAGATTATGAAGGGCAAGATTGTGTCAGAAGATTCCTTTCAATCGAAACATTAAACAGAACTGAGACCTTTCCTGAAGTCTTTGTTTTATTAGGTATATTTAGAAAGGGAAGAAGTGCAAATGTACGAGTAAATTTGTCTACTGCAGTTGCAGGTGCGTATCCAGTGTCTCATGAGGCCCACTGTAAATCTGTGAAATGTCACTAATTTTTGAAATTTCGTCTATTATTTGCCATTGCCATGTAGTTCTGAGACCATAATGTTAAAATAACAATAGTAATTTATATATAAATGTAAAAAAAGCCTATTCATTTTCCCTGAGGACTTCTGATCATGTTCTGCAAGTCAAAGTGTTTTGTAGGGACTGTTTCTGGAGACAACTTTATCAAATCGGGTAGTTTGAATGATCACAGCTGCTATCCTCCCCCCAGGAAGAAATATGACCTTTGCCTTTGTCTTTTGCTTATAGCTCAACCTTGCTGACTTACAAAGCCTGAAATTTATTCTACCAGCTACTTCCTTAGGTAACACACAGCTCACCCAAACTTGTATCTCTATGACGATGTTCTCTGTCAGGTCTTGTAGGGGCATTAGAAGATGATTTGCATCTATCTGCATCAGTCTTGTTTGAAAGGAGTTAGGACCTCACAGAATGAAGACTTTCATACTCCCATTTGTGTACAGAGACTAGAGAAAATATGTACATTTTACCTTTGAAGTTAGAACTACTGTTAATTTGTGATTTTCCTGCAGGGATTGAAATGATTAGCCAAAAATCTTTGGTGTGGTTCATTTACAGAATAAAACTTAGCTTCTGAATCACCAGAGAAGTCTCTGTGCAGCTTAGAATCTGAGTAAGACATATGAGCATTTAAAAGAATATCTCATTTTACACACAGAAAAAAACTTAGCTGGCATTTGAAAAGATGAAACAAGTCCCATTAATGAAAGGACAGCTACTCTTATTATTTCTTTAAATCCTCCCTATCAAAGACTTTTTGTTTTACTTTGTTCTGTTTGTTAAAGAAACAAAGACAATGTTTCAAGATCTCAGTATTCATTGTTTTACCACTATACTGAAAATAGCTCAACAGTGACAATTAATTGTTCAAATCTCCCTAAATCTGCAGAAAAAAGAACGTTAATTCTTCCTATCCACAAGGATTCTGAGTTAAGATTTAAGAGAAAATATGTCATTTATTCTGGTGATGTGCAGTTTGATGTTCTTGCAGAGTAAATGGTAAAACAAGTAGGTTTAAGTGAGAGCTCTTTACGTAGGGTAATCTTCAAACAAAGCTAAAAAGCAACCAAAAGGTAGTCTTCTGGGGAAAATATGGTAGAAACACTTGTACAGTGGTCACAGTGGAAACATCTGTACCATGTCTGAACTTCTGTTAGAAATCTGAAATCCTATAATCTTATGTTACCTTCGCTTGGAAATGCAATTAAAGATACTACTAAAGAAATTGTGTAAACACTGTTGTATAACCTTAACTATAATTTAATTTCAAAATTTGTTGAAAAGGCACCAAAATATCTACTCATTTCATGTTAACTCCAAAGATAATGAATATCAGGAATGGAGCTGGAATACTTGAAAAGTGTAAGTGTGGACAAGTGTAAAGTGCCTTCAGCTCCACTTGCTCCTGAGTATCTATGCTCCTACTGTGAAAGACACCAAAAAAAGGGACTCCCTTTATCTCTGCTACTGTGTGCCATGTCTGATGTGGGAAGTCTCTCAAAATTTTAACAGATAGACTATTTTCAGTGCAAAGTTTTCTCTGAAATTCTGTATCTTTAAAAATTTAAATAATTTACAAGAAAATAGAATTTTAGATAAGAAGCAATAATTTTAAAATGTAATACATCTAAATATTATATGATACTGTATTGTATTGTAGGTCACCATTTAGATCAAGAGTTACCAAATCTGTTTGTTAGCAAAGTGATTAAAATGTTAATTACCAAGGCAATTTTTGTTTCTCAGCCAGTTATCAGCTAGAATGTCAACTCCTAAACTGGTAGCAATTATTGGCCTTCATGTAGGCTTTGTGATTACTAAATTCTGGTTGAAAAATAAAAGAACAAAAATGAAAATTCAAATATATCTTTTCAATAGGAAAACCCAAATCCTACATATCTTCAGTATAAAATCTAAAAAATATTTCCTATTTTTCAGAAGTGACTGCATTACTGAATTTGTTTGCTGTTTTGAAGTTTTGATTTCTTATTATAAGATCAAACACATTGTTTCATTACTATCTGTCCCCAAAATGTGTTTACTCAGCATATTGTGGGTATGCAAACAGAACAAATTTCCTATATTTGTACCTTTAGGGGGCATCAGGCATCACACAACTGGCAGAGACCTCACAAGAGATTTGGTGGCAGTATCGCCTCCCGTGCCCTGTTGCTGATCGCTAGCACACAAGGACCCACAGCTTGCTGATCCTCCTAGTTCCAGTCCTAGAAAGACCCTTTGGTGCTGTTCAGAGAAACATACTGCCTGCTCCTAGTTTTCACCCCCTCATCTGTTTCTCTCCCTTCAACTCCTCATCCCATCCATTGAAAGTATTTATGCTTCTGCTTCTTCTGTCCTCACTTGCCATAGCATCTTGTCTGCCCAAACACCCTAGATTTGTGTCCTTTATTATCCTGTTCTTCAGGTCTAGCTCCAATTCCTTTAAAATTCTTGCCAGTCCACAACTTTTGTCTTTTCAACCCATTAAAGACCTTTTTGGTTGTGAGCTTCTTCACTACCCACAAACTCTCAGGCATCTCCAGCTTTCTCAGTTATGTCACACTCCTAGTTCCTTCTGCTTTTGTGCTTATGGCTTAGTGATGATGCAGTTGACTGGCAGTGCTCATTGTGTGCAGGGTATTACAAGAGGCAACTATGTGTTTGCCTTTCATTTAAAACAAATTGCAAAAAACTGCCCAATTTCCATTTCTGCCATTAGAAACCTTCCCTTACTGCTTCTTTGAGGGTATGCTCCCTTTCTTGCTTCCTCCCCTCACTTACAGTGGTGATGAATGCCAGGAATCATGCCATTTTTCCTTACTCAAGGGCAGGAGAGGAGCCATGCTGTGCTTATGCACTTTCATTCTGCAAGGGCTTTGATGGACCACAGCCTCCCATTCCTCTGTAGGGTCATGGATTAAGAGCACTAAATGCCACTGGGACAGAGAGAGGAGCAGTTCTTAAGGGAGTTAGTCTGGCTTTAGGGAATTTGGATCAGGGTTGCTAATGAACATAGGATCATAAAAATTATTATGTGTTACCAAAGTTTTAGTGTTATCTGTTCTTGTTTCTCTGACATTTCATAGCCTCAGTTATGAATGGGAACTTCACTGTGTAAAAAAACAATGGTCTCTTCCCCTGTAATTGGCAATTAAGTTTGTGTTTGGATGTTCCCTTTACTCCATATTAAAATCTTTGGTTTAAAGTTTAAACAAAAGCCTTGAGCACCATTGGTACTACTTTTTGAAAAGCGTTTTGCAAATAAAAAATTGAGCTGAGACTTTTTCATATGCCCTACTTTACTGAAGATTCAACTTTAGATCAAGTTAAAGTCATGAAGATAGCTCCCAGGAGAGTATCAGCTGTGATTTGACCGTTTGTTGCCACTCGCAGCAGTATCAGCTTTAAGATTTTCCTGACTTATGATGTTCCTGTGTCTTACTCCTTCACTCCTCCTCTGCCTCCTGGCTCAGTGTACTGTATATACTAGCACAGCTATTTTGCAGGGTTGATCTACACCCTTGGGCGGCTTTTTAAATTAGATGACATATCTGATCTGATCTGATTTAGAGCACAGACCCCAACTGCATTTTGCTTATGGGAAGGATTTGGAAATTGTGGTGGTAAAGCAGTGGGGCTAAGTGTCAGGAATCATAATATCATAAAAAAACTTAGGTTGGGAGGAATCTCAGAAAGTACCAGCCTCTGGCTCAAGACTGGGCTACCATCAAAGATAAAGCAGGTTGCTCCTGGTTTTATCCAATCAGATTGTAGACATCTTTAAATATACGAAATCTATAACATCACCTCAACAATCCTTACGTTAATAGTTCTTCAGAGGAAAATACAGAGGTTACATGCCAGCTGTGTTATATTTTGATAGCTGGACAAGTCTGTGGGCTGTACCCTCTTCCGTTCCACTGCGGTTTTGGAAGTATTAGTTTATGTCTCAGAGGAATAATAGCAGCTCTGAAAGGTAGTTGCACTTTGGCTAATGAGTCTTGTCTCGTAATGTGGCTGATTATCTCAAGAGATATACGCTGATGGGTCTGAATTGCTCCCAGTCTGAAACAAACTCAGGTAACTGTTCTGTAAGTACAATGAGGCTGTGCACTGTATAGATATCCCTGATTCCTCTTGGACAATGTGTAGAAGATAGAAGTAGGGAATTTGGGAATGTGAGACAGACTTCTCTGTTCACGAGTCAGTGCTTGGATCTTACCCCTAATCTGATATCCAAAAAAAAGAGAGCTTCAAAATCAACTAAAGCTACTGCAGTGCTTGTATCAGTCTGTTTGTTTGTGCAATAATTCTTTTTTTAACCACATGGAACCATCTGGGTACATGAAGCATGACAAAGCAAGTGAAGGGTTTCTGTTTGTGCAACAGTGCTGCTAAATATTTACATTTTTTTTCTGTCAAGCTGAAATGTAAGCATGTCAGGCAAACCAGACCTGACTGCAAACCAATAATTCATTCAGTAAATTTGTAATTTAGCTGAAGTTTGCATTCCCTATGAAAAAAAAAAAGATGAAATAATAAACTCATTTCATTAGGTTCTACTCATGCAGTGTCAAAGTTATCCTGCTTCAGGTGAAGAAAAAGAAAGGAAGGAATGGAACAACATTTATAGGATCTTTATTTAAATGGTAAATTAAATATAGGTACAAATGGCTAAAGAACTTTTTGTAAGCTTCTGAAATCCATAAACACACTCCTAGATAAATTGCAACATCTTACTTTTATCCATTGCTTGCCATGGGAGCTGGAGAGTAACAGGTCTGCTCTCTGGTGCAAGCTGAAATGGAACAATGTTGATTCATACTAGATTTACAAAGGCATTTGGGATGCTGAAAGGTGAATCTAGGTTGACTTCATCAGGAGTTGACTATCCTCACTTCTGTGTATTGTTAGGCACCAATTTACCTGTGTATGTCTTATCCTTCCACCTTAGGACCAAACCTTCTGGGGCCTGTGTTTTTTCTCAGGAAACGTGCCTGTCCCCAGGGACTCAGGTGGGAAGCTGCCATGTCATCCAGGGACCAGACCAGCTGGTGGATGACCAGAAGCAGATAGTGACAGCGCAGCAGCTTGCACCTGAACTAGAAGGTACTGTCATGAACATTTCTGCCTCAGTCCTTTTCATGTAGTCAGCATTATGTTGACTACATAGCGTTGCTTGTTACAGCCTGATAAAAAGTTATGGTTGGTCAAAATCCTCTCCCTTTCAGAGTATAATTATTTCTCCTGCTCAATTCAGTGTCAGTGAAAATATGATCTAATAACAATTCACATTAGATCATGGTGCTAGTAACTCCAGGGTTGTGGTCTTGATGCCTGTATGGGCCATTCATTTAAGAGTTGGAGTCGATGATCATTTTGGGTCCCTTCCAACTCAGAAAATTCTGTGAAATTCTGTGAAATTTTAGTGCAGGTCACTTTCTAATTAAAAGAATTTCACCTGTATCTTTTGATTGCATATTTTTGCAGACTTTCCATGATTAGAAGGTGCACAGCATGGCACTCTGCTCCCACCATAGTGCAAGACTTTTGGGGTGCTGGTGTTAACATTACCGAGGGTTACCTCCACAGAGAAAGGGTGATTGATTGTGAGTGAGACACAGATCAATTCACCTTTACTGCAGCACCGCTTCATTTGGTGAAGTGATAATCCAGAAGCCTTTAGATTTGGAGAACACACTTTGTATCCAGGAACATGAAAGATGTCAAATACTGACTTGGACTACAGACACACCAGCTGTAAAAAAACCCTTTCTCCATTTTAGTTGCCCTACATATTAGTTCTGTTTTAGCATCAACACCCTTCTTATCCCCTGTATTGTTGCTATTCCTAAACATTGTATTGTATAGTAGATTTTAAGAATAATAATCTGCATATTGGTGTTTTAGGCAGTTTGGGACTAATATAACAGCTGACATAAAACAGCTCCATCTTATTCACATAGGAGAAGTGAAAAAAGGACAAAAGCCAAAAAAGAGGGAAAAAAGAAATCTGAAAAAGTTAATAGGGAAGCAGACCCTTCATCTGATATCAAGATAAATACATGTGGAATGGCTACTAAAAACAGCAAGGTGGATTGCAAATGTATATGTACCCAGGGAGACAAAGGTAAGACATAATAAATGAAAAGGTCAGATTAGAGCCAGAGATACCAGATAAAATCAGTAAGCAGGAAAGATGGTAGCAGAGACTTCATAAATGGCTTTGAGAAAAATAAGTTTTCCATTTAGTAGACAATCTATGCAGTTTTGTTAACATGATAGAACTATAGTAGTATTTTTCAGGACCTAAAGTTCACAGAGTAGGTTTGAAATTCTGGTAATATTAAGTTACAATTATCTGTGAAATGAACAGCATGAATATTTATCAAAGCAACTTTGTGGGTTTGGTTTGTACAATGGTAAGTCCTTGTGAATTATGGTGGGGAATATATATCTTGAACTTACATATTTGTCTTGGAAGGAAAACAAAGTGTGAGAGTCCAGTTTCAGTGCAACTGAGAAACCATGCACACACTAGGATGAGCTGGGTACTCCTGCATGATGCATATAGGCAAGGTAGAACAAGAATTCAATGTTTCTTCATAATTTTGGTCTAAGCTATCAAGGATGACACTGACTTAGTTTACAAGACAGGCCTATAGCTGATTGTAAAGTGCAAAGAAATTGCTTTACCTGTAAACTGTTTTTCAGCTTTCCTGAAATCGGTTTTCTCAGCTGCATGCACAGTTTGCCTCTGTCATTACCCCTTTTGCAGTTTTGCCTTTCACCTTAGTTTTTTCTCTTCACTTTATGATCTCCTGTGACATGCAGCTTGAGCAGGCAAAGTCTGTAAACTAAGTTGAAAGAAATGTCTTTCCTCTTCCATCTCATACTATTGATTTGGAGGTATTATAAGCACCAAATAGAGTCAATACTACTCTCCTCCACTTTTATTTGTACTGTTGACAATAATGAATAAGTTCATGTTGAAAAGAAACTACTAAAGATACTACAGTGAAGAAGAAAGAAGAAAAACATAATAGGGGCTTACCTTGACATAGTAGTATCAACTAAGTGCTTGTTCAGTCACCACATAAACCAATGGATCACATGGCCTAGAGGAAGAACAGACCTTTGTGAAATATTAATTGCAATAGAAGATGTCAGATTCTTCTTACCAGAATATTTTATTATTTTAAGTTATTATTTTAAGAAAAGTTAGACAAATTTTTTGCAGCTATAAACTGTTTCCTGGATAAAAATTCTTTTTATTGTCCATATTCTTGCTGTCACAGAAGAGACAAAAGAAAGGTATTTCAGAAAGGATCTAATCTTTCCTCATTAAAACCTGCTTCATGATGAACTTCTTTCCTGTGCGGGTGACCACACACTAAAACAGACTGTACAGAATGCTGTCAAGTTGCCCTCACTAGAGATATTCCAGAACTGTCTGGACACAATTCTATACAATGTGCTGACCCTGATTGAGGAGGGAGATGGGACTGATGCCTAAAATCCTGGCACTCAGAGAAAACATTAATGGAGAAACATAGAGAATAACTTTATTGGGTGTTCAGAGGCTTTGGGCTTCCACTGGGCCTATGAAATGGGTGTTGATTCCACAAGAATCTCGATCTGCATCCAAGAATCCCCAAAGAACCCCACCCCCCACAATGTTACAGTTTTTATACTCTTCCTAACAGTTAACATATTAGATATCTATAACCAATCATAATTTCCATTTCTCTTGGTGGTCCACCCATCGGGGTCCTAGGCTATGCCTGCTGGACCAACTCCAAGGGTTTCTGGGCTCTTGTTTTGTCTTCAAGTTATCTTGCAGGTGTCTCTGAAAAACATCATGACCTTCAGGAAGCCTGAGAATATGTGAGAAAACCACTTTAGTAACTTCTTACACCACTTAATATGTGAGCAAGAAAACCTATACTTCTAAAACGCTAAAAATCTACAAAATACAAACCTTTAGGCATCAGGACCAGATTACCCATTGTGGTACTGTACCTCACCCATTCTGTGATTCTGTGATACTTAGCATCTATGATCATAGGAGGACAGAATATTCCTTAGATGTGTAATTCAGACACAGTTTTTAGTCTGAAAATGGTATTTACTGACTCTACATACTGATGTTTCAAGTCTAAAACTAAGTCTATTCTGGAACTGTTTTCTGTGTAAGAACAAACTTTTCAAAAGTTTTGCAGGGGATATATGGAATTGAACATAAATAATATTTTTTAGGACTTTTATTGTGAGGAATTGTGAGACTGAACTGAAAATGAGATTAACAGTCATAATTTCTATTAACAGTGTTCTACATATTCACTTGGAAAGGAAAAGTCCAAATTAAAAATACAATGAAAACATCTTATGACTTAAGGAACTATATGTCATAAATATCAAACAGGGTCTAATTGCCATCCAAAACAGAAACACTATTTGCCAGATTTTTCAGCCATTCCCCACAAATCATGGATCTCTGCAGAAAGTTAGGGTCACTTCATGGTAGTTCACTAACCAATATGAAGATTAAATTAACCAGAAGTAGCATTCAGACATAACAGCTTGATTGGTGCTTTTCTGCTTACAGCTAGCAAGTAAGTCAAAGTCCCTCCAATTCCTGTTTATGGTCGTGGAGAAATAGGAGGTTTAAATGCTTGCATCTTGTTGAGTCATTGGGGAAAACCAATTTGATTTTAACATTGCCTACAGAGAAGACTGTTAATGACTTTCCTGCCAGTGCCTTTACACTTCTTCAGCAGCAGCACAGGGTTTACCCTTGTAGCCTTAATACTATCTACAGACTTCTCTAACAAAACCAGCTAGACTGTTCGGTGCTTTCACAGGGCTATGAATGAAGATCTTATAACCTTATTTTGCCACAATAACATATTCAAGAAATGAGATCCATTCTGAAATTCAAACCACCCTGACACATATTAATAAAGATTCTTCCCTGAGTTCCAAAATGAATTTGCTCCCATTGCATCTTAAAAAATAAATATGAAATAAACCTTTTCTCAATCATAAAAAGGTGGAATGAATGCAATTAAGCCATTTAAATATCAATCATTTAGACAAACAAAACACACAAGTGCCTGAGTGTTCAGCCAGTCAATTTTATAACCACACAGAAAAGAATAAACTGAGAGTATTTTAATGGAAAAGCAAGCTAATTTGCAGTCTGCTACAACACACCACTAAGCTTCTTGCGTATACTGTGATTAGACATGGATTGTAGTAAAATAGCTACCAAGAAGCCACAAACTTAGTATTAGTGAGAAGTCTAACTTTCCCACAGCCACATATAGGAGAAACAATGGTTGTACAGGAGGAGTGGTGTTAATACTGAAGCTTAATGGGGCAAGACATGTTCACCAGAGAAGCTGGCTTTTGGATCAGCTCCAAACCCATAAAAATCTGCCCGGGAAAGTATGAAACCTGTCAGAGAAGATGTCTCCCTATTTAAAATATGTAATGCAATCTCTGCCAAGTTTTTTGGGCATTTTAGTATTAAGGAATAACAGTAAAGAAACAAAATAATATGTTTCTTCAGGATCCCCTTGATGCCATCTGCAGCCAAGGTACCAAATGCCATTTCTGAATGCTTTGCAGCCACAAGGTGACAAAGTAGCTATCTATGAGATAAGGCTTGTTCTGCTTAGAAATGCTCTTGCAGTTGCAGTAGGGATGTGATAAATTACAGACTTCAATGATCTTTCTGGACAAAAGGTTTGAGACAGTTACAGCTGAGATTAGCACTTTGGATAAGAGAGTGAAGGAGATGAAAGAAGACCAGAAGCCTGCAAGAAAGATCACAAGATATAAAAGAAAAGACTCTAAAATATTCTGCTCATACAAATGCAAATGATGATAGAATAATGAACTAAGCACCTGCAGAACAAAATTAAAGCAAAGAAAAAAATTGTAAACTGGATGAATTAGCTGGTTTAAAATGACTTGAGTTTTTGCTGTGGTTTATGAATGAAACCTTTTGTTTTCAAACACCATTAAAAGTGAAAAACTAAAAAGGAAGCCCAGCAATGGAGACACATTTGTTTTTTTTTTCTCTGAGGATTCTAAGCAAAGCCCACATGCTATTAGATCTGGGAATATGTCAAATATACCTAATTTCCAGAAAGACTCCAGAGGCAGTAATTGGCTAAAATGAATGTCAAAGAAATAGGTTCTGAAGTAGCTGGGGAGTGTTTGGAAAGGTAGATGAAAGTCCTTGGCAGTGAACAGTTCTCTCTGATATAGTCTACTTATTCATGGTAGCAGCCTCGATGTCTGCATTGGGTAGCAGCCTTNCCCCCCCCCCCCCCCATTTTGAAGCTAAGTTAAGCCATTATCTAGCATGTTGATTTTGAAATTGTGGGAGGTTTCCAAAGGTGTATGATTGGTCTGTCAAAGACTTTAAGATAAATATTGTTAGTACTTAACAACACATCACAGTGTTTAGTGCTATTGGTAATGTACTCAAATGTGTGTTAATACAACCTTCCTTTTAATGGGGTGCAGTCTATGATCTAATAAGAATGTTAACTTGGAGATTTAACTTGGATCTGTGACTAGTGCACACTTGAAGTGTTTCCTAATAAAAGAATCAGTTTTTCTTTCATTTTTCATTGAGGTTTTGTGAGGAGAATAGTATTTTGTATATGTGCTCTGGATGGAAGAGTGGAAGCTTCCACAGGAGACTGTTTCTACTTTAAGGATGCCAATGGTTAAGAAGGAATGTAGGGAAAGAGAGAAACTTGAGGCCCAACTGCTTTCCTGACAGGAAGAATATATTGGGTCTTCTAATTGGAAGGAAAAATTACTGCCCAGGTCACTCTAAGCACTTGAGCCAAAGCTCACTACAGAGATTTGGAAGATTATCAAGTTAAGAATTACTAGCAGTGCATTGTCATCCCAACCATTTATTTCTGTGTCCACCCACTGTTTATTTGTTTTGGTACTTTGGTGTACCAACACAAACTGTGTTGGCTGTGTATACCAACACAGCTTGCTACAAATTGATCTATTTAGTAATAGAAACTTATTCATTGCTGTGGCGGTTTTGGGGATATGTGAATTTGTGAGAAAGCTTGCTGTATTTTTTCAGATCCCCAGGAATGCATCAGAAAGCTGCCACTGAAAAATATAACCTAATTTTCCCTGTTCCAGAGAAGACCTGGAAAATATGAACATTCTACATTCAAAACATAATAGCAAAGGAAAAGAACCTCCCCCAATAATATTTTTTCTAATCTCATCACTTGATATGTGAGAGAATTAGAAATAGGTCATGATTTTTTGATATTGGAATTTGACAGTATTGTTAAGGGTAAGATGCACAACACATATATTAAGGAGAGAAATACATTTCAGTTGGGAAAAATCTCAGGCCTTGAGAGCTGTTCATTTGCAGCAGTCTTAAGGTGAGTCTGTAGCAGGAGTTAGGAGAAATTTCAGGTTTGTTGAGCTATAGTTCCATGCCTTAACCACAAAACTGTCCTTAAAATGTATGGACCTATCCCATCTAATCCCCCAGAATCATTGTTGTTTGATCTGCTAAACTGGGCATACGAAGATATTGAAAACTTTATTAATGTTAAAAAAAATGCTTTCAAAGGAAGACTGCGACCTTCCAGTTTAATTACAGCTGTGAATGTCTATCTCTTCTCCAGATGATTGGATTTAATTTCCTCAGTGTGGGTTCAAACATAGCTTGTTGCTCAATATTCTGTATGGAGTTCTTGTAGATCCCATTTATAATTGTTGCTCTGCTTACTTAGGTACCTCACAAATACACAGACATATTTGCCTTGAATAAGATAAACCGCTTAATGGTAAAATAGTAAATAATCATGAACAGGTTGGACCTGAATTGAATAATCAAGCAATCCTTTGAGTCAAGTCTTGGCAAAGAAGGCTTTTGATCATTTTTACTAATTTTATGGACTTCAGCTTGATTTACAAATGGATGTAAATTTCAGATATTGCAAGAATAAGGAAAAATCACTGGCACTTTCTCAATGACCATCTTAAGAAAGTATTGATTGGACTATTGATTCCTTGTTGACCTGCCAACATCTTTTCACAGTGTTGCACAGATGAAAAAAAAAGGTAATTACCTCGTGTTGAGAAGACCACAGATCTCAGACATTAAGCCACAGTCTAGGCTTCAGGGCATTTATCATAGTCCCCAGCTGTTCCTACGTTGTTCCAGTAATGGAACAACCTGATCTGCCAAATTCCTAAGTGGTTTCAATGATATTGGAAGTCATGGGTTTACCTTCTCAAAATTTTCTTTTTCATTTATACTTTGCCCATGTGTCAACCTCTGAATGCCATTTCTTGGATTTTTTTGTTTTGTTAATTTTTTTGTTTGTTTGTTGTTTTTTTTTTTTTTAATCTGGAATGTCATCTCCTTCCAAAACTTTTTGCAGTGATTTGTAGATAATGCCTTTGAACTCTAAATCCAACTTCTTGGGCAGCTTTAGCAAGGTCTAGAGGGCCTGAGTGTAAATGGGAAAAAAGACTTTGGATTGCAGGAAGCTTTGCATCATTTAGTGACTTTTAATGATCACTAAATTGGGACCTTAGCATTCCTGTTAGAAATTCAATCTATTTCCTGTATATTCATGCCAGGATTAGTATTGAACTCAGAATTGATAAGAGTTGTTCTGCGAACATAAGAAATGCTCTAACATGAAAATGATTTTGTTTACAGGCAGTGAAAAATGTAAGGGTTTCTATAGATCTGCACATTATTGTTGAGCATTTATCAGGTTTGCCTCCATGCTTATTTATACTGCAACTTTGCAGCAGCAAATATTTAATTTATAGAAAAGCACAATAGGAATGGCAAAAGAAGCTTTGGAAAGCAAAAGTAACTGGGTGTGTTTGGAGGAGGGGGTGTGGGTGTGTGTGTATCTCCTCAATCAGCTACAGTCCTTTTAAAACAGCCGCGGCAATTCTGTTTCTTTGTTGCAATGAGAATGTTCTGGACTTTATTCTTTCTACTGGTTCTGCATAAGATGATTCAAAGTTTATAGACTCATTTGTATAATTTCATGCTGAGGGTTGACTGTATATCAGTGCTTGGGACTGTATTTAGTAACTGTGAAAATACTCTTCCCACATAACTTTCTGGCTTGAATATGTCATACCATTAAAGACTGTAGAACAGAGAGCAATGCTAGAAAGTGAAAGGTTTACAGAATGGGGACAGCACCAGACATTAACTGTAAAGGCAGCCTTGTCTCTTTCTTCTGTTCCTACTATAAAACTAGCTGCCTTTTCCAAGGGTGACAAGTAATTCACAGTCCTTACAATAGACTCATTTCTACTGACTCAAGAGTTTTCTTAAAAAAGACATTTTTAAAAGAAATCATTACTATCTCTTCGGATAACAAGATCTGTTCCTAATCAGCATTTTGTGCTACAAGTAGGTGGATGTTTGAATATTCTTCTATATCCAGTAAGAGATTTCCCAGTTAATGAATCACTGAACAAGTTACTCTGCAAGCTAATTAGCCAGATAATAATTACATTAATTTAAGTAAAATAGAAAAAGCATAGTAGCTTCAGTTAAAATGCAATTCCACTTGCACAAACCAATCCCTGAACTGAGGAAAGAGCCAATATTTGCATTTGAACTCACTGGATAAAAGATCAGTTTATAATTGCACTATTTAACATATGCAGATTAGATTACGAAAGATTCTGTATTGAAACTCAATGAAAGAAATAAAAATTCAAAGTCTGAATTTACAATTTGACTTTATTCACTCTATGATTACTGATAAGTTTCTCTGTATCACAAAAATATAACTTAATCACTTTAAAGCTTCAAATTATCTAGAGCATGACTCCAATAGATCTGGCCAACAAATTACACACTTGTCTCAAAGAGATGTGGAGCACTCTTAGCCTCTTAACACTAGTGAGAAAATGTCATTAGCTGAGAGCTTTCCGCTTTGAAAGTCATAGGTAAAGCCCTTATTTTACTTATGTGCTCCCTTCAGCTCTTACATGACAGACAGCATGAAGCATCTGAAGTTGATAGATTCTGACCCTGGTAGGATGGAGACTAAGTTAATACCGCTGAGCTAATCTAGAGAGCTACAGCCAAACTGACAAGAACCATGACAAGAGCATTGTGTTACCACTGTGAATAACTGAACTACTCATTTTCTTTCATGACCATAACAAAAGAGTGCTTAACATAAAACTTGCCCTGGGATGAATTGGCAACATCTCCAAAAAGCAAATGCTTGTGGGTCAGATTCCTGCATGCATTGCTCCACATCAATGCTAGGCCCATTCTTGGGAATCTTACCTTCAAAAAAACCCCCCAAAAAACCGAAAGTCTTTAACCACCATACACTTCTGCATGGTGCTTTGCATTCAGTGCTTAATAATTCCCACAGTGTTAGTCGTGGTCAGGAAGGGCTTAACTGTGCTGTGCCTGATTTGATACCTGCTGTCTTGCTAATTATGGAGGAACTAAATGTCCAATTGGACTCCTCTTTATTTACTTTAACTGCAATAAATTCAACATTATCTGATATCTCCTGTGCCTCCTCAAAAACACATTAGTTGCAGCCATTTCATTTTTTTTTTCCACCATCTGTTAATACTGCAAAACTTCTGTCCTAGGGACCATATTTTTGGCATCACAGGCGAGATAGCAGTGATACCTGTTACTATTCTTCCATAGCACAACCCTCCATCTGGCTTCATAATGTATATGAAGGCCTCTTTTCAGTTGCATGTGTGTTTGTCAAGCTTATATCCCTTATGCTATAACCTTTCTTGCACTGTGTCTGCCTCAAGCTGGAATTTACTTGGAAAACTTCAGGGGAAACTTTCCAGCTGTGTGCAAGAGCAAAATGAGGAAAAATGTTCTATTTGGTACATGTTAAAAAAATTCTTGTGCCAGTTTTGTTGACTTGCTCTAGTTCACCTAGCCTTTGAGGAAGAACTTAAAAATTAGTGATGCAAAGGGCTTTGCTGCGTTAGAGGATATGGACTTCAACTGCATGACTTTTAAAGATTTTCAAACTTGCATGTTATGTAGAGATCTGCCAGAATGTTGCAGTCAAATCACTTTGTGCTTTGCGTATCCTTTCTGGGTGGCCTCTTGTCACGTATTTTTTTCTGTTGCAACTGGCTGAACTGGGATCAGGTCCTAGAACAGGTTTTTTTTCTGAGTTGTCAGGAGTTTTCAGGAGGTCTGGAAACATTCTCTTGTGTCATTGATTTTTGCTCCAGTTATTTCAGATAACACCTCCGTATAAGTTCATTAATAAGCCATTATTAATGATCCTAAGAACATCTTAAACACAGGGGACATTTTTGGTCTGTGTTGCTGTTATTTGCAGCAAGTACCTCTCGTGGAAAAATCTTTTTTTCCAATCTTACATTCTTAGCTGGTTTATTCCCTTTTTTGTTATACATAAAGTATACTTCAGTTTAAATATCTTTTTTCACCTTTTTTTTTTTTTTCCCATGTGGTAGACTCTTCATGTACTTTTTGTCTGAATAGCTTCTCTCTGCATCATTCCCTGCCCAAATCCATCTTTCTTGCATACAGGTATGAAAGATAGAGGGCTTCAGAGGGTCAATCTGTGTCAGATGCTACTCAACATTTTTCTTGGGACTTGAATGGTGAAAGAAGGAATATACACATTAAATAGAAATTTGGGAGTAGGAGAAAAGAAGACTCTGTAGTGAATTGTCCAGGGAGAATGTCTGATTTTGACTGTAGGAAATCATTAAAAAAAAATAATTATTTAAAATTAAATAGTTATCAGTTAGGAATAATTTTGATAGGACAGATCTGAATAGATTTGGGGGCTATGGGATAGACACAAATTTCAGATAGCCATTGCTGGCCAGCTAATAGTAATATGTCTTTTTATTGTTCCTAGAGAATATCCTTCCACTTAGTGTTAGTTGTCTTTGTCTGATCCCTTTTATTCACTTATTACCATTATTCTAATTAATTTATTAGCGTCCTTAGGTTATTCAATGATATTCAGATTCTTTTATAATGTTTCCCAATTTTGTGTGACTAAGAACTGTATTAGCACACTCCCTGAGTGTGCTAATTTTTCACTGAGATGACTAATGAAAATATTAAATAGGAACAAACCAAGGCAAACCATCAAGAAACTCAGCTATATTAAACTACATCTAAACTGACAAGTCTGTTATTTTTTTTCTCTTAGTATGTTCCTTATAACAACATTACAGTTTTGATATTAGAGCTGCATTTTCTCCCACATAACTGATAATTTCCCATGTGGTGCTATATTTTGATGTAATCCAAACAGACTGACAAGCTTCCTTTGCTTTGTGTAGAAAAGCAGTTATTTTATTAGGTTAAAGTGTCAGGTTAGTCTTACAAGATCTTTTAGGTAAATCTGCATAACATTTTGTCTCATTTTGATTTTCAGCCATTTTTTAAAGTAAATCTTTCCTCAGAAATCTGTATTGCTGCCTTTCTGCACCACTGAAGTAAGCATAACAAGCCTCTAATTCTATGTCTTTTAACTTTGCCCTGTATTTGGAGGGATTTTTCTGTGTTGGCTTTCCATTATTGATGCCAGCTTTTTGGATACACCAAGACAGATTAGGTGACCTATTATTTAATTTGTTATCCTTTTCAGAACTCTCATAGGTCTGAAACACCTCCATTTGAATGTCTTAAGCTCTGAGTTTTTCTCCCATCTTGGATGCAAAAATCTTTTCTTATTTCGTTATTCCTGCTAGGCAGTCTTTCTCTATGGTATTGATTTTGGGCTCTTCCTAGCTTTGCTCCATGGCCGCCAAGCTTTTTGCTTTCTCTTTCCCTTCCTCTTTTTTTCTGTATGACTGACAAGTCTTTTATTTATATTTTTAAAATCTAATTTGTAATACTTATGTCAATCTAAATTTGCATCCTTTTATATTTTTGCCTGTGCTGTCTTTGCTGATCAGTCTTTTTTTTCTTCATTATTTGTCAGGCTTTCATTTGTAATTATTTTACTTTATACTATTATGTTTTGCTCATCTGTTTTTATCTTTTTATAATGTTCTCATTATTTACTGCTACAAAATCTGAAGAAAAATAGGACCATCTGATGAAGAAGCATTTCTAATAAAAGACATTACACAGTGTACTATAGACTTCCCAAAGTATCTTTAAAAGGTGCACTTACAAAGCTGAAGCACTGCATTTCTACATATAATTGCAGAAGAAAAAAATATTTTAGTGTTTCTTGCCTTCTGTAGTTTCACCTATAAAAACACACCTCTTCAGTTCATTAGAAAAGTGAATATTTTATTTTTCAAAATAATAAAAAAGTACATCAAATTTTCTTCAAAGGAAAGAGGATAGAAAAGAAATATTCTGAATTAATTTTTCATCTTCTTCCCTGAAGCCAGAAAATGTCATTTAAAATTCACCTTAATTTTCTGTTTCCTCTACAGATGAGCACTGGCTCAGCTATTGCTTTAAGTGGACACATGACTCCATAAGGCTTATTGTGGGTAGTTGGTAACCAGCAAGGCTCTGAAGGTTTGTCAGTACTTTAAGGTTTGTGCTGCTTTATCAGAAAGGCTCTGTTTCATAATATGGCCATGTTTTCTGAGCTGACTGGTGAGCCAGAAAATTGAATAGCTGTTTCAGAACACGAGTGCACTAGTGGACATGCCAATAGCTAAATACTTAGTTAAAAGTGCTAATTGATTGCACTTGCAAGAAATGAATCTGTGGGTTGTAGGGATGAACCATTAAGATACAAAATGCTTTGAATATGTGAAACAGTATAAGACTGTTGGAACTAAAAGCTGAAAACAAGTGTATTTCCCAGTCAGGTGATACACTGTATAAGCTTTATGTCTTTATAAACTTCTAAATCCAAATGAAAAAGTGTCTGAAAAGGGTTAAAAATAACAGTATTTCAAAATTATTGTTTTCAAAATATAGTAACTCATAAATAAAATCAATTTATCATTACCTATCACACTGTCATCATGTTTATATTCACAAAGAGTAACAATATTTTAGTTTTACCAACACTTATTCTGTTTTCAGTGTACTGCTTAACTGCTACATAATCAAGGCCCTGAAATGTTTTAGAAAAAAAGAAATTCACTGAATACTCTAATACTTGGATCTAAAATTTATCAACTGCATTTAAAATATTTATTTTAAATATTTATTTTCTTTTTTTTTTGTTGTTTTGTTGTTTGGTTGGTTGGTTTTTTGATATATATAACAATGCTATGGCCTCAGTTTGGGAAGGATTTCACACATATATTCAGCCTGACTTCACTGTGTTGTAATTAATACTTGATAGTCAAGTCCTGCAAAATACTTTGCTAATTGATGGCTGATAGAAGGTTGATACAGCGAATTAATTTTCTTATGCTTTTGTGCCAGTGTTCACTATTGCAGTACTTGCTCACCTTCTATAATGCAACTGATGGCAGGCCTGAAGGCTCAGGGTCACTTAGCTCAGGGTCGTTTAACTCCTTTCAGGAGTGAAGCTCTTTGGGTCATGGAGGTTAGAGGTTTATTCTAAAAATGTGAGTTATTGTTGAAGTAGATTTATCTTTACTGGTTGGATGGTTTGTGTTTTTTGTAGGAAGAGCATTATTGCTGTGAATATCATTGTTTTGAGGAGAGAATATAAAACATGCATCTTCACTGCCTAATTGTGCAACTCTTTCCAAGTCACTGGCTCTTTCTTACACCTTGATCAGTTCAGGCGCAAAAGTGGATCCATCAAAATTCCATTAAAATTAGTTAGTGTATTAAAGTTAACCTATCAAGGATAAATGGAGAAAATAAAAAGGAGTATGTGAGTGTAGCATTGTTTAATGTGGATTCATTTCTGGGGCATGACTTTCAGAAGGCACTTGAGGCTTCAGTGCTGTTGGGATAGGTTCCACATGATGTGTAAAACCATATGTTCCCTCTTCTCATTTCTCAGGAAATCATAGGTTAACAGTCATAATGGAATGTCACAAAAACCATTAATTTCTTATTTATCAGTACATGTGCTCTTGTGTTGAATTACATGCACTTTTAGTTCATTTCACAACTCCATTTCTGAGATTCAAGCTGATCCTGGTGGCTCTTTGTGACTCCTGAAAAATTCTTTGAGCATTCCTATCCCAGGAGACAAACAGAAGTGACATTAATTTGCATTCAGGAATAATATTACCTGTAATTTTCTAAAATGCTGTTTTAACATGTCCAAGTTTCTGGGTGACTAACTATGAAATTACCACTTCTTTATAAATGCTTAATTTCAGCCCATAGTGGAAAACCATTATAGAGTGCCCAAAGGCTGATATGGTAAGTGGCTTTCAGAGCTTTTCATTTCATAATAATTTTTGTTGAATTAGTTATAGTATGTATGAAAAAAATGTACAAAGTTTTCCTCTAGTCTGACGGAAACTGTTCCTCTGTGTCAGACAAACCTGAAGGTTGTGCATTCATACTGATTGCCAGAGATCGTCTTCTTTAACTGGCCCAGACTATCAACTGAATAAACAACCGGTGCCAGAAAATGAAATTGCTGATAGCTTATCTAAAGGATTATTTACTCTTTATCTCTTGCTACTTGCTAAGTGACATGAAAACAAATATCGTGTCGACAATACTCTTATTTTAAAACACAGAATGAAATGTTTTAGGCAGGTGGACTTGCATGGTGAGGAAATGTACCTCAGGATGGGAGAGAGAGGCATTTTCAGCATTTAAGTGACAAATATTTCAATTTCTTTTGCTTCTCTTTTATGTAGTTGTCTGGTTTTACACTTACCAAGGTCCTGAGCACCCTAGAGCTATAACTCCCACTTCTTCAAGTATTCTGCATGCCTTTATATTGAAGACTATTAGAAACTGCTATCCCTTCTTTACTCAAAGTTAAGCTGTG
Organism: Sclerurus mexicanus; assembly: GCA_013396755.1. Lineage (NCBI taxonomy): Eukaryota > Metazoa > Chordata > Aves > Passeriformes > Furnariidae > Sclerurus > Sclerurus mexicanus. The sequence continues at coordinate 428,064 of VWZF01004872.1, read as the reverse complement.
TTTTCATTCCCAAAGCATCCTTTCAAGATGTGAGCAAATTGTAGGACTGAGCTAACTCTGAAAACAGTGGCAGACTGAATCCCAAATTAGGAACACAAGGGTAATAAATTTTTCCTTATAAAACCATATTCCTAGAAGAAGAATGTTCCCTGTCTAACTTATCCTTACTTTTACATGCTTGTCTGAGTTGAGTCAGAAAAGGGTGGAATTTTCTTACAAGATGATGTATCTCTGTTAAAATATCAGTTGCAAAACACTGATGACATTATGTGCTGTCAGTACATACTAATGTCTTGAGGAGCTGAGTATTAGATTCATGGCATTTTAAAATCTGCTTTAATACATTAAACTGAACAGTGTTAGCAGAAGTAAGTGCGTATTGCATTTCTAAGAAATGTATTAATACAAAATGTTGAAACGTGGTGAGCCAAGTTGTGATTCCCACAAAGTCAATAGGTAATTATCCTTTGCTTGGAGGAATTCACCAGATAACATCATAATGTTTGTTAAGGCTCTCCTGTAACTATATCAGTATTATAAATCCTTCCTTTTTTACATTAACTTACCAAAAACACCTCTCAAAATTAAAACTTAGAAGTCAGACTTTCTAAGTCTATCAGCAGTCATTGCTTAAGTGAATGTCTCAATATTGACTTATTACCATTTCAAATTCCCCCTCACAAAGGAAGGCTTCCACAGTCTCAGTGATTCAAAGGGTAGATATATTCTGCCTGCCTCTGTGAATATCCTTTGTCTCTGTACCTGGTAAAACAGTGGCAATTGCTCTTTGCTTTAAAGACCAGGAAAAACTCAGGACCGCAGAGTACTAAGGAATACATATCTGTATTACTACACTTTCCTCTTGGCAGTCTATATGAAATGCATTGAAGATATTGAATGGTATTTCCAAATATTTTCCTTAATAAATTATGAAAATTATTTTTTTGGAAAGCGCTGCTTTAAGCAGGAAAAAAATTCTACACCATTAGAAGGTCAATGCTATGAAAACAGCATCAATTTTCTTGATGAATTGATAGTTCAGAAGCAATTTGGTGCGAGTCTTCAATTCTGACAGTACATGTGACTTTGGCTGGATGCCTGGATATATACAATGAGTAAACACAAAGTACTGGAAATGATCTTGATCTCTTATGTTCAGTGTGCTAAGACAAATAATATTGGCACTAAAATATGGTGGCCAAAGCTATCTATAATAAAAGTGCAAGACAGAAAAATAATAATAATGGCAGTGTCTAAATTGAAAAATCATGGATCATTGTGTCTGCAATAAATCTACTGGTATTAAAGTTTCCTGGAATGGGATACCAAGGATTAAATTAAATGACTCTACAGTTTGTTAGTCCTTTCTTTGAAGGGCTTGCCATCCATTTAGAAGGGTTTGACAAGGTCTTAGGATGCACACAGATATTGTGCTTGCCTCAATATCAAATGCACGTGAAAAGGCACTGGACATATATAAAGAGAGATGGGAGATCAAGTGTGAAGTCAGATCTTTGTAACCATTCTTTTTCCACCTTATTATCTAAGTAGTCTTGAGGTGGCTGTCAGTTAAAAAAACTACTAAAAAAAAGTGCAGATATACAGTAGCTGGTGCACAGGGAGACATGAAAACAGATATTAGAAAGTGTGCAAAAAGCTTCCTTTAAAAGCTTTTTATCTCCTGAGGTTTTAAAAAGAGAATCAATTCAAATGTCTGCCCACTCTGTAAACACAGGAGAAATAGTGAGAAATAGTTGCGCCTAATGTATTTTGGTATCATACATCATTCTAGTGTCTTTTAAAAGGCCAAAGTCAAACTTCAGAGATGTTTAGAACAGCTTTTTTTTCTGTGTGATTGAATTTAGGGGGGCTTTTTGCTAGTTGGGTTTTTTTTGTGTGTTTTTTTTTTTTTTTAAGACAAAGCACAAGGACTGTTTTCACTTATGTTCTACATTTTCTCCCTAAATGCTGCTCAACATGTTGTTTTAAATTCTATATATGGTCTCATCAGGGCAATGTATTTCTTAATAAACATAGATTCTAGTTTTCTTGCTTTAGAGGAGCTGACTCTCTTTGGAGTAACAGCATTTTTATGTTACTGTATTTTTCTAGCTTTGACTGAAATCATTACTTCCTTGTTCTAGAAAGATTGTCAGGCTTTATTTTATAGTCCACAGTATCACTTTTTCCTCTATATGACTTCAAAGTCTTCCCCCTCACATCCCAGCATATACCTATATAGCTTTTCATATGCATTTAAGATGAAGAACCCATGAAAATCTGTCAGGTTGTACCAGGGGAAGGTGAATACAATGCAAGAGTTCAAATCTGCCTCTTGCTGTAGAAATGCATCTGTAGGAAGTAGTTTCATCACACATTTGCTTAACAAGGGAAGGCTGTTTTAGGAATCTTTGACCAAAACATATGGAATAAATACTCAAATGATAATATTGAGTTGTCTATTGGGCTAGCAAGAGTTGCCAAATGCTGCATCAATTTCTGTTTGCATAGGCTGTCTTACAAAGCCTCAAGCTTAACTTAATGAAATTGAAAATCTTTAAAAGTCCTTGGAAAAACTTCTTGAAAATATTTAATTTATATCTAGGAGTACTTAATATACAGTTTGTTCTTCCATTATAAAAACTTACCGTAAAACAGCATTTCTCAATCTTTTACCATCAATGCTTGACTTCAGTCCATGGAGATTGTTTGAATATTCACAGTGTATGTCTTGGTCAGATGTGAGTGGATGCCCTGTTCTTCTGTATCCCCTTGCTGGTTAGGAAAAGAGAAAGGAGTAAGAAAATGAATTAATGACAGAGCTTGCTCCTCTGGTCTGTAGAGAAACCTGTATCTCCTGTGTTTAGCTTCACTGAGGGCCTCAAATAAATTAAAATGGTGGGAAAAAGGACTGGATCATTCATTTTTACGTTCTCATTGTTTAAACTTAATTTACTTTCTTCCTAGAATCATAGAATATGCCAAGTTGGAAGGGACCCACAAGGTTCAAGTCCAGCTCCTGGCCCTGCACAGGGCCATTCCCAAGAGTTACACCATGTGCCTGAGAGTATCAGCCAAACACTTCTTGAACTCTGTCAGGCTTGGGCAATTATACTAGTCTATATTTCTTGCTGTGCAGATATTTATGATTGCAAATGAGAATGGGCATGGGATGTCCTTGTCTCACAAGGCAGAACTACTAATTGGATTCACTAGAGCAGGCATCTGGCCCACATCTGGTTCCTTCTGAAGTTTCGCCTCCACATGTTCTATGACTCATACTGAGTGTGAAAAACACCAGTGCTTGTAACCTTTAAAATAATTTACTTTTCTTCTTCTCACCTGAAGGAATCTATGCAATTTTCTTTAATTCCTGATACAACCTCAGTAGGCAAACTCATTGATCTTTCCCTCTAAAGGGATCTCACTAGCTTAGAGTTCATAAAACTTGAGAAACACGGAGTGTTTCAAATTATGTGCTTATTGACATTAGAGGTCCTTTTGCTGTGATACAGCCCAGTCTCTCAATTTTGTTCAATACATTTGGAGTGAATAATTACTCTGCATGAGTTTTTATCAACCTTAATATCAATATTTTCCTCTCTTATTTCTTTGTGAGTTTTTAATTCCTTGGAGTCTGCTTCTGCTGAGCTTTTCCACTTCGCACACTACAATTCACACATCCCTAAAGAAATGCATCATCAATTTCATGCTATTGCAAAGGGTAAATGATTATTAGGTTTCCATTTTTCTGTTATTTATCTAGTTTTGATATCTGATTGGATCTTTCGTCTTGTGTATTCATTTTACTTTCTTAAAAATATCTTGCAAGGGGTATTTTCTATACCTTATATATGAACTTCCAAATATAGAACATTATGTTCACTGACTTTCTTTTACTCACAACGGTATTCCTGCTTGCAAACAAGTGTGCTGAGACAGGTGCAATTTACTGTACATATACAGTAGGAAGAATGAGAAGATGCACATTGCTCTTCCCTGATACCTATTTTGCATGTGTATAATTGCATTTACCTTGAAAAACATACTGGTATTTTTCAAACAAGTATTTTGTTAACCATCACAAGATAAAAACAAAGAATGCTTAAAAAGAAATTAAAGTTGTAACTTATGTCTTCAATTCTGTAATTCATTGTTGATCAAATCTTCTCACAGTACTGATAGCAGCTTGAAAATGCTGATCTCATTATAGGTAAGGTTGAAATATTTAAGGGCAGGCATAATTACTTTATAAAGCACTGTACTTAGTAACTATTCTAATTATAACAGGAGACATAATAAATTAGAGAAAAAAGTGACCTAGCTTTAATAATGTCATAAAAAACTGTAATTGCAAAATTATCCACTATGTTATAAATGCTCACTAACATAATATTTGAGTCACTCATCATTTGCAGCACTTCATGAAGTAAGCAATTATTTTTTCCAGTGTACAAATATCAGTTCAATTAATTTTAATAATCACCTCACTGTGCAATCCTGAGACCTGCATATTTAGCCTTCAACTGAGACTGAAAGACATGTATTATAAAAGACAGTGTTTGGCTGCCAGCTTTCTAAATCTTGTTGCTAGCCATACCTAGAAAGATTTAGAGGTCAAGTTTGAGTTAAGAACTCAGAACTGCATAAAAATTCCTGCAACCTATTCTGAATAGATACTGACAATATGTCCCAGACTTCTTTCCTTACAGATAGATTGTGTGCATATATGTCCATCCGTCCATCCATCCATCCATCCATCCATCCATCCATCCATCCATCCATCCATCCATCCATCCATCCATTCACGTCAATCTATCTCACAGGATTTTAGTATTGTATCTTTAAGACTTAGGTCGACCTGAAAATGAAAAAGAACCCCAAAAGAACAACAAACTGAACGAAAATGAAAAACTTGATAAAAATCAGTGTATGGGACTTTTTTAGTCCCATAAGAAATGTTATTATTCAGAAGGATGAGGAATAGATCAGATTCTTTTGTTCCCTGAACTTCATTAAGCTATTGTCAGAATAAATAAGAAAAACACATTTTCCTATGAAGATGAATAAGTCTACTGCAATAGCAGCTTTCCTTTAAGTTCCCTGGCATTTTCTGCCCACATCTACACATGGGGGAACCTGCTGGAATGATCCACAAAATGGTGTTTCTCCAGATCCAATACTGGCTAAGGTGTTATTATAACAGGTAGAATTATCTTTTATTCCTTGCTTCTTTCCTGTTTGGTGTTTATCTTCACTTGTTGCTTGTTACTGTACTTTTTGTTCAAACTCTTGAGATTAGGGAATTTGTTAGCACATCTGAACTGAGCCAAGTGCATTATGGACTTTTCCTCTAGGAAGCCTGTGAGAACAAATAATAACATCTGTATTGTGAAATCTCAGATGAAATAGGCTTAACAAAACAAAACACACTAGGTCTGAAAACTGGAGGCCATTCAAAGCTATGTTACCCAAGAAATAGCCTAATAAAAACAGTGGTTGAAGTGCGAAGAGAATAGAGATGTGCAAATATCTTCCTTCAGTGAAAACCCTCCACCTCATCTTGCTAGATACTAAGAGTGCAATTCCTCTTGCCCAATTCAGACTCTAATAGGCGTCTCATCTAAGAAAGTCACTTCTTACTCTGTACAGCTGTGAAAAGTTGAGAAAGAGGAAAAACTTTAAAGAACAACTCATGTGCCTTGGACAGGTTTAAATTAATTGATTCTGAAAACACATCATGCCTTCAAGTAACTGTAGTGGAAGCCTCAATTTCTCCTTATTGAGTCTATGTTTGCTGTACTGACATTGGGCTTAGACTAGATGCCCAGGTTTCAGACAGCTAGTATGTCTGATGAATACCACCTGTATTATCTTTAGCACAGAATTGCAGTATCCCATCAAGTATGATCATGCTTTTAGAGGTAGCGTTGGCCATGGAGCAGATTGGAAGTTTTGAATCTTACAACAAAAGTCTCTCTTGCTTTTTCTAAATAACTCTTTACAAAACTTCCAGCCACGAGTTTCAAAATGTTTCAACAGAGGTATGAAATTTGCAACAATTTATGTGAAAACAGGGTTAGAACAGCACCAAACTTTGCTGAAAACACATTCATAATGCTCACTCATAATGGGTTTTTTCAAGACTTCAGAGATGGCTTTCCAGCCACATCTGCTTACTTCTGGCTTCCAGAATTTCCTGCTTACTTCTGGCTTCCAGAATTTCATGTAAATTGTGCCTAATGTGATTTTTTAAGGATGAGAGAATAAAACATGTTGTCATAACAAGCACAGATTTCTTAGGCTTCCTCCAACATTATTAGCCGTTGACAGCAAAAATAAATATACTCTGCTCTAAATTGTCAGCGAAAACAGTTTTGGAAGCATTACTGTGAACAGTGACTTTTCCTTTTCCAACTACTATTGCCAAAGGTATTCTTTATGCTAGTACTTCTAGAGTGCAATTTCTGTGTTCTTGCTCCTTTTTCTTGTAGCCTGGGACTGGTTTCTTGTTTAGTGGTTATAACTTCCAGTTTATATTTAATTTCTGTGACTTCTTATTTTTATAGTCTCTTTTGCAGGTTTGAATTTTTTTTCATTGCTAAGAAACTAAGAGAATGCTCTGGGGAGACCTTATAGCAGTTTTCAGTCCTAAAGGAGCGCTACAAAAGAGATGAAGAGGGACTTTTTGCAAGGGCATGTAGTGATAGGACAAGGCAGAATGACTAAACTGAAAGAGAGTAGGTTTAGATTAGATGTTAGGAAGAAATTCTTTGCTGTGAGGCTGGTGTTGCACTGAACAGGCTGCCCAGAGATGATGTAGATGCCCCATTCCTGGAAGTGCTTAAGGCCGGGTTGGATGGGGCTTTGAGTAACCTGGTCTAGTGGAAGGTGTCCCCACCCATGGAACTGGATGATCTTTAAGGTCCCTTCCAACCCAAACCATTCTATGGTTCTATGATTTAAACAATTTAACTAAGTTCAAATTATTTTTCTACTTCTAATGTTATTCTTCTGTAATGGTCAGTCACTAAAGAAAATACACACTTTGCATAATATCTAGAGTGGCAAATTTTCTATAATGTAGGTGAAAATACTACATAACTTCATTCAGATGACAATATGTAAGATTGTACGTTATATTGCAGTGAAATTTATATAGTTATATGCTGCTATTAAATTATGTAAAATGCATAACTAAAAAGTATTTCATGCTGATGAAGTGATTTACAAAAAGAATTTGTGTAAATTAAGAAATTTCTGTGTTTCATATTTTTAATGAATGGAGTACAGAAAACTGATGTTACTACAGTTCTCTATGTTTGACTTGTACAGATCTAGGGCAAATTCATTTCTGGTATAGTACCATTCATTTGATGGGAGTTACATCAGAAATATGAACTCATTCAGTTATTGCTAGCACCATCTGGAAATTGATAATGCCACAGCAACGTTTCACTTGCTGAAGACACATTCATCCTTTTTTTTTAAGGATGGTAAGAGAGGGATTAAAAATTGAAGATCGTTTTAGCTTGCTCTGTATCATCTTAAATTCCCTTGTAGGCTTTGTTATGTTTGGATGGTGAGATCTGAATTTAAATAATATTTAAATAAGCATAATAATGCAATCAGGAAGAGACCAAATAGGTGTCCTGAGGCAAAATAATTTCATGCATATCAACATAACACTTTTTACAGTGGGACAGATCTATAGAAGTGAGATTTCTTTTGGTGTATACACTCTGTCTATCCTTCCTGGAACAAATTTATATCTCTGTTTTAATGCTGCCATGTTGGAACCTCACTCTGAGGACTACAATAGATCTGTATCATGAAGACCAGCTGAACTCTGTGATGGTTTACCACATTTCAAAATTCTGCCAGCAGTATCAGAAACTTCATATTATCTTTCATTTGTTTAGGAGGTTGTGTTGTTTCTCATCACTATTTTTGCTGACATTGAGTCCAGAAATTTATTTTTCAGTGATTAGAAACCCTTGTCTACTTTTTAAACTACTCTTTATCCATGTGGAAACATCAAATGAGAGCTTAAACTGTTTCATTTCTCCCCTGCTTCCTCCAGAGCCCAGACAGGAATTATGCTTTAAATGACTTCTGATTTTTTGGCTGCTATTCAGAAATGCAAAGAGTATACTCAGGCCCAGCCATGCCAAAACCTCAGGTAGCTAAGGACCAAAGCTACAGAACAGGGGGGATATGGACAGAGCTATAACTACACAGCATACATAGATATTTGTGTGCATACGTGTATATGTTTATAACTGAGCAACAGATAGCTCTCTGTTATGCAATGTGACGACAGTCCAGAGATGGTAAGAAAAAGTAAAATTCCTATGAGAAAGACTAATTTAGGCAAACTGATTAATTACCACAACCCAGGTTTAATGTGACATCTTTAAGTCAGCATGTTAAGAAACCTTGTGCAGGTACAGAGGAGTACAGGTCTATGTGTTGTCCTATCTGGAAAACTGATACTTGTATGCCTTAAGTATCTTCTTATTTCTCTTTCCTATGCAGGCAATGTTCCTGGGCTGGGCAGCACGCCCAGCATGGCCCTTCTGCGATGAGCCCCTGCAGAGAGTGTGGCCCTCCAAGGCCAGGGGAAAGCATTGTATTTGCTGGCAGTGCAGGGAGTGATGGAGCACAAGGCTGACAGTCACGTTCCTCATCTTCAGTCTCAGTCAGTCACACGAAACAGGACTAGAATTTTTGTTAAATCTAATGATTTTGCTGAAATACAAATATTGAGGTGAGTTAGCAAGTGTTTACCATAAATTAGCTGGTAATGTAATTTCATAACTTTGCCTGAAGGTACCTACCTTTAGAGGTTCATTTGTTTGCCTATTAGGCCATTATTATTTGTGTCTGGTTTGTATTTACAAAATCCACAGTATTCATCAAAACTGTTGACCTTGGAAATTAATGGAAATGTTTCTGTGTAGTTCACTGGAAACTACCACCCAGGAAAATTTGTATACAGAAAGCTTGGTAATTATATTTTATTTTTATTCAGACAGGATACAGTTAAGAAATAAAAGATTTTTCTTTTTTCCCAATGAATTTTTAATTTAAATAAGTTGATTACGTAGCTATTTGATGTTAGGGTGATGAAGTTAGATACTCACATAGATGTGTATGTTTATATAAAGAAGAGAATTCGTGCAGCATAAACCAGACAATTTATCTTTGCTGCAGTCAGCTTGGTAAGCATGTTGCCCCTGGAATGCTAATAACCATCAATTTTCATGTAACAAAAAGTGGAACACACAGTATTTAGAAATAGTCAGAAAGAGACTTTCTTTTCAAGGACAGTCCATCTTCAAAATGTCTAAAAGGGTCGCTAAGAGCATACCTCCCCCACAAAAAACCAAAACAAACAAAAAACAAACAAAACCCACAAAATTTCTCCATTAACAGCAATATTATCTTTAAACTGATTTCTTTACAAGAGATTAGGAAAACTATCAATGAATCCAGTAAATAAGGAAAATTGCATTTAGATGTAAGGATGTAATAATAAATCTAAAGAACAAAGGAGGAGAGAACTGAGGAGCAAATACAAATTTTAAAACATATTCTGGTAAGTTCATCTTCCCAAGTTGTCAGTGCTTTAATATCTATGTTTTATTTGCTTGTAAAGAGACACCAAAGAGGAGACTTTCTGTTTATTGTAGGGATCCTGGGCATAAGATTGGCATGATACCATGTGGTATAAACTAATAACATCCAGAAAGGTGATTAATGAGTCAGATCCCTTTCTATCACCCCAAATTCGCTGCTGCTCTTCCTTAATTTCATTGCTCCACTTCTGGACCTTGTGATCCAGAGAGTTTTACTTCCATGTTTCCTGGTGAAGGACATACACTCTAGGAACATCTCATATTAAAGAAGCAATGCACTATGGGGAGCCAGTTTCTGAGGTAATACTTTAACATGAGCTCTACTCCCCATAGTACTCATTTTTTTGTGGATAGTATAGAATAAATGACTCCTTTCTATGAGTTGGTGTGGCGGAAAGTACAAGTTCTGTCCTAGTTGTGTATCAGTTACTAGTCCTGGTTGTCCTACACCGTCCCTTCTCTGAAAGATACAATCTACCTCATGAGTTTTGACATGCCAAAAGTCAGCAGTCTCTGCTGTTTCCATAGCAGCACATGGTTTTATTTAAATTTTTACCACTATTTAACTAGCAATTTCTGATGTAACATTTTTCCATATTGAATGCTACGGCATATTTGATACTAAGTTAGTGAAAAATTTCAATGCCTGAGACTGCAGAAGAGAAGCACAACTTTCAGAACATTATGCTGTTACACCTCCCAGCACCAAGAACACCAGACGTATTTCTGTCTTTCTTTCTCTGTTGTCCAACTGCTGTCAGTCAGGAGATATTTTACCACAGGAGGAAGAGCTGATTCATGTGAAAGTTTAGCTATAGCAGAATCCTGGCTGCATTTAGCCAAAGCATGAAAATCTGAAAATGAAACCTCTAAAGACATGAGGTACTAAGGGAGCTTACATTGCTGAAATTCATCACAGACTACAGGCATTGTGCCATCTCTGTTCCCCACAGAGAAATAAAACTCAGAGAGCTTTCTGAATTCATTTTCTGAACAATGCTGAACAATGAAGTAGTGAATTGGTCTTACCATTGGTCTTACCAGCTTCAGTCTTACCATTGGCACCAAAAACTTTATCTAATATCCAACCACAGGACACAAGTACCCAAAAGGTATATTCTTTGTTCAAGAGAATTGTTCTGTGCAGAAATAAGCCTGGCTTAGTTGGTCACTATCTTATACAAGCTTAAAGTTTTGGGTGGCTTTACAAATTAGTCAGCTAGTAAGTATACTATGAAACCTACATAGCATTGTCTTGATGAGTTGCCATGAGTTTGGACAAGTGAAGAAAGACCCAAACTCAATAAACAAGCACTGATAGAATTTATTGTTGCTGGAGGATTTATTTTGTTGATACTGTCAGTGTTAGTGTCTCATCTGTCTCCTTTGCAGCCTGAAAAGTTTGAGCAGTGAATTACAGACACTCAAAGTTCCTTTTTGACTGATGTTTTGAGTTTTGTAGAGCACAGAAAGAGAGGGAGAAAGTGAGGTGTGCAGAAAAAAAAATCCATAGAAACAGACCAAAGAAACTAGCTTGGGCAAACAGAGCTTCAACATTGGAAACACCAAATCAAATATTTTTCATGTCTGGATGACAATTTAACAGTCATTAAAGTGTGTCACTTTGACAAAGGTCAGTAAAATGTCTCATCTGGTATAGATAAGCTCTTACCTCTGTGAGTTTATAACAATTACTTACTGTTTGTTGACTAAACGTGGACCCTGCTTCTGAAGCGTTACTCAAGTTTTGGAAAACAATGGTTGAGCAGCAAATGCAATGTCTTGCCTTGTGAGATAATTTTCCTTATGCACTTTCTCCCAGAGAAATAAGATGAGATACTATTACTATCATTATTATTATTATTATTACAGTAATTGCTAACAACAACAATAAATAAAACACAATAACAATATATTTGTCTTGTCAGGGCTTGAACTATCTTGTTCAATTAGGATAGAATTAGATGCACTTTTCTGAGCATGTCAGTTTTTATTCCCCAGGGATATACTTCTACAGGAAGAAACAACTCTGAGGAATCTTCTCCTGGCTTTCACTAGAACATATTTCCAGGACAGCTTCTGATCAGCTACAGAGCTACAGCCATATCCTCAGCCTTATCAACACAGACACTCTGTTCAGGATTGGATTCACACTGACCTTTTTTTTTCTTTTCCTTTTTTTCTCAGCTTAGTCTATTTCCAAAACAGGCACAGTTGAGAAGTCTGAGGATGAAGCTACCAATGTTGTGAAAGAATGTTTCTTGCTTCACCATGATACACAACAGACAAACTGTTTCTGTGCTTCAATGCTTGATGGTGGACTTTTGAAAGAACTGTAGTGAGGTGGATGTTTCCAGCCCAGCCAATATCTTCTTCACAAGTACTGCCTCCAAACAGCTCTGCAGGTTGCGGGGCTATCTTCATGCTTGCTGGTGCCACAGAGTGGTGAGGATGTTATGCTTAAAATAGCGCTCTGGAAATTTAGAAGAATTTGCACATAGTAGATCCTGCTAAATGCTGTATCACTTCTACACTATAGTATAGACTTTATTGCTCTCTGTTATTGCTCTGCTCTGCTCACATGAGACAAGTTTGCCATAAGTGAGCTGTTCATGTGAGCCAGTGGCAGGGAGCCGTGAAGCTCTGATTCCTCCCTCCCTTCCCATTGGCAAGACCGGGGTATCCCAAGCTGTATTACCACTGCCCAGAACCCGGCTTAGTTGCTCTGGTGAGCTGTTACTTTGATAGCACTTATCTGCAATGATAAAATCATACACCGTTGCTGCTCTTATTGCAGTGCTAAACATCTATTAACACTGACAGTTGAGTAATGAGATGACTGCAGCAATTAATTTCCATGTTTCCATTGATCTAGGCTCTGGAAGATTTTTACACTGATTCTTTATGAACATCTGAACATGGGGAGAGGGGTAAGGAAGGAAGTCCTATGTTTCAGCACTTTCACCTTTCTGCTAGACATTGCCAAAAGGCCACTGTCTTTGGATTGCTTCCCTGTTTTCTAGTGCCAGAAATTTGATATAGTGTTCTTTCATGGTTTGCTGAACACAGAGAGAATTGCTACCAGCAGTGTGTTTTTGCAAAATCAGTGTAACCCTCACTTGATTTCATGCTGTTTCAAAATCCAGTGAAGTAGCTTCACTCTTTCTCTGTTTCGTGATGACAAGTCATTAGTAATGTTACCAGGAGACCAAAATATCGTTGGAATAGGCATTGAACATTAAGATGAATTTATCTATTGTTGATTACATGCTTTGGGCTTGTTTTTCTTTCTTTTTTCTTTTCCAATAAAATAATAGCCTTAAATAATATTGCAACATTTTAAAAAATCCAAACTCACTAAAAATTGCTTTACAAGCAGATGACAAAAGACAGGTTTGCCCAAAAGGCAGGCTACTCTCTCTTCCTGCATTTCTGTTTATAGCTCTACACTGGAAATCACCATCCTGGTTAAAGGTGTAGGAGCCTGCCCCAGTTCAGTAAAGAGCTTCAGATTGAAGAATAGCCTGTGTCTTGGTAACAGTAACCAACAACAGAAACCATTTAACAGACACAGCCAAAGGGTAATGTGGTCTCAATATTTTTAGAAGGCAATTGGATCTGCATCTTGTTTATGTGGACATAAGTCCATTGAAAATAACGGAGTTGTATCAGTTTATGAGGTTTGCACTTACTACTTTTGATAGACCAGTGAGAACTTAAAGTGGGTTTGGAAGTCATCTTGTCTCAGCACATGACAGAAAGGCAGAAATCTCAGGAAATAGGATGTACATGGGGCATGATAGCATCTATCTGCCCAGTACAGCTGTGTGTGGAAGAGGCTCCAAAAGGAGCAGTGACAACACTAGCTATGACATTCAGGGCAAACACCCACAGCTTCCCAGCCCCCGCTAGCATGGCTGGATTGGGTTAGGGTGGCTGTACTAGGTCTGAATGTAAATAAATGGTTAAAGTTCAGTTCTGAGTGTCCCAGAGACACTGTTGACTGGCATAAACAAAGCCTTGATAAACACTGAAACAACTCTAAAATAAAAAATAACCCAAAGGCTGCTTCTGCAACTCTGAAATGAAAATAATCCAGTCAATACTTGTATTGAACGCTATACTAGGGAGCAAGATTTTCTGAAAAGTAATTAATTATCTGTCTCTCTCTGCCATTCACTGTAGTCATGGTAGTGTTGCTTAAAGCCTTAACACTGACAGCACTTCACTGTACCAGGTGCTACATTAATGTGTAAGAGGCAGTGTCTGCCTCTAAGACCTTTGCATCTGCTGTGCATGAAGCCCAAACGCAGATGGATGCCTGCACTGCATACAAAGATAGGCAGCCGAGTGTGATGTCTGAGGTACCGTTCCTTCATTTCACCTCCAGATCCAGGAGTTTGGATCAACCTCACTATGTTACTGTCTCTGAAGCATACTTCTCTCTTCTGCAGACCTTCTTCCCATGTGTGCCTATGCAAATCAGCTTGTCCACAATTTGCCTCATGTAACAGTTTACAGAGGGTCCAGTGCCATCTTCAGCCAACAGCAATTTGCAAATTCAGTAATTTGCAAAGACTGACTAACCAGCCTCTGGAGACAGCGATGCATGAGCTGAGTAGGAACACTTCTATTCAATGAGATCGCAATCATGCTTTCTAACAGCATGCTTGGAAAGCAAAGTGGCAAGCATTTAAATCACTTGCTGAAGACCACTGCTCCATCAGTAGTGAGGTAGCGATAGGCTTGAACTCATGGCAGTGAAACCAAAAAGGCAGTTCAGAAGATTTTTCAGGAGTGACAAGTAACAATCTCCATGGATTTATATGAAGTCCTAAAAAATAAGTAAAACTAATGAAGTAGGTGGCAAGACAAACTGAAGCTTAGGAAAATTTTGGCTTTCTGATGTATAGGCCAAACCAACACCTTCCAGCTTGTTGGCTACAACACCTGGCAACATCTATGTAAATTTTTTGTTGAAATATTTGCTTAGAAAAAATAGAGAAATGTGATCTACCAGCCATAGACAGCATGCATGGTATGATTCACTGCAAATAAATCTCAAGGGTAAAGTGAGTGCCTGGTCCCTACTGTGGGAGTGTAGTAATTGATTTTGGTGAGATTGCTCCACCTTTTTCAGTCTGTTCTCTGCCTGGTCAACAATTTGCTATAGAGAATGTCTTTCAATTCTGCTTTTGTTTTTGTCATGACTCTGCAAAATCTGAAATTCAGACTGTCACTGAAGCACTGTAGCCTGATATGTTTTAACTTTATTGCTACCAAATCCTCCAAACTGTTCCAGCTAAGAAGTAACATATGAAGCAAAAGTCAGATTCAGCCTGATCAGGACCTTGATTTGGTCTGGTACACATCCACCAAAAGCCTATGCTAGCTATGCATAAGGAAAAGTGTAAACAGTCATTGTTAAGGACATTAAAAGCACAACAAAATACAAATTTACCACATGTTTGTTACTATGTTTGTCTTTTAAAATAACTTCATAGAGGAGTGCTTGTAGACTGCATTCTGGCTTCACTAGCAATTTTTCTTATGCAGTTATCTACCTCCTTCCTTCTTCAATGCCTCAGGAGATTTTTCAGAACCTGTTTATCTACATTTAATTTTCTTTCTGAAAAGGCAAATACTTTGTTATTTTTTCTATAACTTTTTCCATGAAGTCTAGCCTGCAGTTCCTTTCAAATTTCTGTTTTATAGTGTTTTTTCCCTCTAATTCTGAAAGTAAACTTCATATCTAATCTCAGCCTCCAAATTCCTCTCTTTCAATCCCTCTGATAGCAGCGACCTCTGTAAAAGCCATTTACAAATGAGGAGATGCACAAAAATAATGTCAGCCTTTAATTTTTTAAGAGGATAATTTATATTTTCTTGTAAGACCAGAATTTTTTTTGTTAATAATTCAAAAGCGAACAGCCTTGTAAATGGCTGGGAAGAAAATCTTTGTGTTCAGGTTATCAACAAGGCTTTAATTCAGTGGTTGTGAGATAGTGGAGAGCCTGGCTCAAAAATGGGCTTGGTGCATCTGGGGAAAAGTCCACAGGACAGATAGAAATCCACATATACAGCTGAACATATCAGCTCTCAGCTAATTACTTCTACTTAATGGATGGAGAGAAGCATGCCCCTCCAAAATCCATAGTAAGAGGAGAAAAAAATAATTACTACATATGTTTCCATGGTCTGTAAGGGTCCTACACAAGAACTGAGCTTAGACCATTAACTGTTAGCAGACTAAAGCTAGATGTAGGATCTTCCTGAGCAAAAGGTAAATGATTAGACAATATCCAGGGAGTTGTCTAACAAACAAACAATACAAGGAGTGCCATCTGGCCACCACTACAGTCAGCCTTTAGCTTCTGTTTTTAGGGTGTACACCTATTGCACCTTGTGGTTTCGGAATTGCTGCAAGTCATGAATGGAATTAGTGGGATCATCTGTTGGAATCATCACTCACTGCTTAGAAAAATGCCTGTCTATGCATTTTGCATGGACTAACTAACCTGCAAAAATATCTATTCATTGTGACAACTACCTCTTTGAAAACAGCATCTATTAAACACTGGGAGTATTTGAGTGGAAAAAGGATCTTTAGCTTTAGGAGTTGAGGAAACAAAATTCTGGCACTTTCCCATGTCTATTCTGCTTTGTGCAAACCACCTGAGACCAGAGCCTGCAAGGCTAGCCAGGCAAATCTAAGCTTTGTGCTACTCCCATGGCACCACTCCTGTCCTTTCCCCAGCTATTTTAAACAATAGTGATTCCTCTCTCTTTTGGTACTTCCATCCAACAACTAGGAATTTTTTGCCTTCTTTGCATTTGATTTGGCTGTTTTCTCCACTCCTTTGTCCTAGTATGCCCGTGTGTGCTCAGGGGCAAACCTGTGAGCAATTAGGCAGGGCTCATCCCTGTCCAAGTGCAGGCTGGAGAACTCAGCTATGACCAGAAAAACTCTGGTAACAATAAAGAATTTGCTACCATCTTTTCTTCAGTCTTCTGTTGGCTCTAATTCACTTTAAAGCCCTAAATGCCCACCTATTCAAGAGGATGAATAAATGAGTTGATTGATTAGTCAGAAAAAAGAATCAGCTAAGATTTAACCCAAGCTGAAGTGCTCTAATTCTGGCTGTCAGTACTGTAGAAAGATTACTTTCACACCAATGGGAATTGCTATATGACTGCAAAAATTTCCCTATTGAAATTAAAACATCCCTTTTCCATACCTTCTGCTGATTTTTGCCTGTGGACCATAGCTTGGCCATCACGGCAGTGAATAAAGAGAAGAAAAAAAAGGGGTGAGAAAGAAAATGTGTGTGGGGAGCCCTCAAAAGCACAAAGCTTGTGACACCAGAGGGCAATGTTCTCTTGTAATATCGGTTGTGGGACAAAACCACAAGCCTGAAAAAATTTGCATCTTTTTAAAAAAGACCACAGTTTTGAAAAAGCAAAGTTTGCATTTTACAAAGCATAGTGTGCTAAGCCAGACTATCAGTTTTGAAACTTTGCAAGACATACAGGTACTGACTATACAGAATGCTTTCTTTTAATACAGTTTTAGATTTAGATTGGATCATATGTGCAATGTCAGAAGACATGCAATGTCAGGGAAAGCTAAACAATCTCAATCTCCTCTGTGCACAGATTACTTTGGTAGCAGTTTAGTAAAAATTAATGTTCTAATAAATTAATAAACATATATGACATTGAATTAAAAAGTCAGTAATGCTATACTTTTCTTTAGTAAAAGTGTTAAAACAGGCATACCCCCTTTCCCCCTGTGCCATTTCCACAGTGGGTTTATCAGCTTCGAAATTAAGGGAACTGAAGCAGTGCAATCTCTCCCTTTCTTCCAAATAAAATAAGAAGGCACTGTTGATCACCTGACCAAGGCTGTGCTGGAGCCTGTTGGAGCCCCTGGGAAGGTGAATATACTCAGGCAGAGCTGAGACCCCAGGCAATGGGCAGTGCTCCTGGGCAGCCCTGCTGTGGTGCCTCCCCCTGACATCCACAGCTGCATCAAGTGCACATTATCACTTTGTCTTAATTATCACATTATCTTCTAGTGGATTTAAAATATCTTGTTATGGTTTATGAGCTTTACTGACTTTCATTGTGTTCAGGGATTATGTGGGAAACTTTGAAAGAGACATTAATTAAAACTCTGCACATAAATGGAAAAGGGAATAAAATGTGGTAAGGTTTGGGGAGAGGAACATTGTGTCAGGCTTTCCTGATGCCTGTCTTTTGAAAGATTGCTAAGAATCTTCGTTCCTGTGTCTAGAGAAAAAAGAAAAGAGGTGGTTTTGTAGAAAAAAGCGGTAGATCAAATCTATCTGACTTGACCAAAGCATCTGATGCAGTGTCACATGGGAAATTATTAGCTAAAAAGGTGAAGATGGAGATTATTACAGGAAGATGTGTTAAGGAGCTCTCTAAATGAGAGATGACAATGAGTCATACTGTGAGGCAAATGACCAAGCTGAAAGAGGTTACTAGACAATTTTCTCAAGGACCGGTCTCTGGACAAATCTTATTTGCTATTTCCGATAAAAACCTTGACGTAACAGACAGGAGTGATCTTGAGGACCCAGAAAGGTAGAAATGGGTACAGTAGGATACAGGCCAAGGACATACATCTTGGGGCTAATAGCATGAGTCTGTGCTAGGATCTCAATGGTGTAAAAGGACATTTGGGAAAACATCTTTTACTATAAGAAATCAAAAGAGGTTGGCTTAGTTAGCAAAGTAAAATGATGACTCTGATGGGGGTGGAGCAGGTGGTTGTCTCCTATTATGCATGTCCCAGAAGACAGCAGTGATAACGGGGAAGAACTTGTTTAACGAAATTATGTGCTTATGATATAATTGCTTGGGGATGAATCAGCCATAAATCAGTGGCAGCTGCAAACTGGAAAGATTTCTGAAGATCAAGAGTATGGAGCCATATTCTAAAAGGAATAGTAGGGCCAAAAAAAGAATAAAAATCTAGTTTTAAGATTAATTTTACAATAATGCCAGCATTAATGACTGAAACCAGACTCAGTTGCTTAAAAGACCTCTTCCAGCCCTAAGATATTTTCAGTAATTTGCTTATAGGCAGTCCTGCTTTTATCCCAAGCATACTGAATTCTTTCATTCAGGTAAGACTAGGTTCAACACAGAGAGCTATCCCAAATACATGTTAACACATTAACTAAGACACACATTCAGGTAGGAATTCATTTAGGTCTCATGCCATCCCCATGAAAACTAAATAAATGGAGAAAGACAGAACCTTCATTCTTTTCTCCTTCCCAATTCTTCTGCCAGCATCTTAGTAATATGTTTCTCCTTTCAAGTCATAAAAGGTGAGACTGAGATAAAAGGTGCAAGAAGCTGGCATAGCATCATGGATTGCAAGGGCAGAACAGATTGCTTGGGTTGGCCCTTGGCATTTTACAAGGCTATGTGATACATCACTTTTACTACCTTATCTAGCACATGTCTCATGTCAAGGAAACCTTCCTGTCTGACCACTCAGGAGTCACTCTGCAGTCACACTCCCACAACCAGAGACTTTGAGTGCTGGGATTGAAGCCTCTTTGTAGTGGGTGGCTTCACTGACCCAACAGGTGCCCTGCTTGACTCCCTACACACACCACACTCACAGAGTCAGATCAGGTTTCCTTATTGGCTCAACTCTGGGTTTCTCTTGGATCCTTAAAGCAACTTAGTCACAACACAGTAACACAGAAACAGCTCAAGTTGGGTGCCTCTGAGGAGACACCCAACAAAGTAACCCCTGGGGCTGGAGCCACAGGTCCCTGTGCCCTTTGTTGTGCAAAAGGTCAGTACCAGTTCAGAGCCTCTTTCCTGGGTCTTTCACCTTCCAGAACTCAATCTGGAGCTTGCATACCAAGCTGCCTGCACTGAATATATTCCTCAGCATCTCATCTGACACCAGTGACCTGCAGAGCTTTTCTTGTCCCTTGGAAGGAGAACTGGTTTATTTCTATACAACAAAGAATATCAAAATCATTTAAGTTACTTTCCATGTTTAGAAGCTGTACTTAAGTTGATTTATGTTCCTATAATATTTCATTCAAATTCATTCAGTGCTGCTGGTGTATTTGAGACTAAGAACTTTTCATATCATACTTATTATTCCTGCTAATCTGCAGTTCGTCAATCAGAAATTATATATGATGACACATATACATGTACATATATATATATATATATATATGATATATAGTAGGTATTATAAGGCTGGTCTCTTAAGGTTTTTGTTCTTGCTGCTGTTTCCTTACTAAATGGGTCATATACCATCCAATCATTTTGAGAGAAACTATTGACCATTTCCTATAAAAACCCTTCTGTATTTGTGTAGGATTTTGTAACACATTTTGTTTCCTCAATTATCTTTGACTACAGAAGTGTTCTGCAGACCAGTGTTCACTGAAAATGATGGTTGGTGTTGTGATGTACATAACTCTGAAAGGGGCTCTGCATTTTAGTCAGAATGTTCAATTGCAGCTTTGAAGTTTTATAACACTGCTAGTAGCATACTTAGTCAAAACCTTTAATCATCAGCTTTGGTCACTCTTAATTCTGTAATCTTATGAGCCTCTTCTCCTACAATTTTTTTCCCTTGAACTGATCACAATGGCTGCTTGCCTGTGTAATTGGCACTTGCCTGTGTAATTGGCACTATGTTGTATCTGACGATGATGATATGATATACCTTCATTATATCAAATTCCTCTGGAGATAGGTACGATATACAAAGAGAAAAAAATGAGTACCCAACTTTCCTATATCTGTGCAACTGAACATGTGTGTTTTGTGCAGATTAACAGGTACAGCTATGAATACAAGTTAATCCAATTCTTGTTCTCAAAATGTGAGCATGATTAACACATTCAAAATGAGAATCTTGTTTGTTTAGTTTTACATGTGTATTGTGGAACTAGAAACAATAGGAGAAAATTACATCAAGTGCTGCTTTGCTGTAACTCCCAACTCCTCAGGAAAAAACCCCTGCAAGGATATAGACATAGCTGCTTGTTGTGCAGGCATTCAGAACAATACCGCTTACCATCTGTTGAAATATAGTAACAAGACTACATGGCACACTTCCATGGGATTTTTGTTTGTTCCAAACACTGTAGCAGAACCAGAATCCTTTGAGGGATGGCAATAATAAAGTAGCAGTGGACCTGCTGTATGAGAACAACATTTTCTATATGAGCAAATGTGAGAAGGAAAGCAAACACGAAAATAAGCTGATAAAACTGGTGGAAATTCCTGAGTATGGAAATGTCAAATGTCTGCATGTCAAATTTTTAGATGACTAGTACATTTAAAGCCTCCTTGGTATTATCTCATAGTAAAAATAACCACCATATTTAAAGATGGAGAGCTGAATGAAAATTTCCCGTCATGTATATTCTCTTGGACTGTCTATTTTCAGGTCTTGACATACTCCCATGTTTAATCCAAGCAAGGTGACTTCAGGGGCCACCTAAGAACCTTCTTAGTTAGTCCCATCTGTGAACTGTGTAAGTGCTATCTTCTGTTCCCATAGATGCTTGTTACTTGCTACTTGCTATAGGTGCTCCTTAATTTCACAGGTAACTGCATCTCCATCTGCAAAGTTCTCCAAGTAATTTGCTCCCGACCATACCCAGAACTGCAAACCACCAAGGGCTGAGTGACCAGACCTCAAAAGTCTCATGGAAATGCTCAGGGCACTGAAGCTCCAGTTGTGAAATATTTTCCCTACATTTAGGTGGTGGCATTACTGAGGGTTCAGTGTATCTGAAAGTAGCCAGCTGGCTGTGCACTGTCACAGGGCGAGATGCTCGTTCCAGTGCCCTTGAGCAGAAGAAAATGTTGATGATGCCATGGGATTTCTATGTCACCTACATGTCTGTTTTCACACAATCAGTAAAATGTGGTTTGGCAGTTAGGGGATGGAGGGAAGTGGCTTTTTTCCGCCACACATTTATTAATCTGCAATACTGTAGCTCTGTCACTTTGTGTGCTGCCCTGGAGTTTTGGATGGTGTGATATGTGTGGCTGTGCTGCTTCTAGCTCTGCTGTGACTAGACCTTACAGTACATACATCTGACTGCACGGCTGCAGGGTTAGGGTGTGATTGCAGGTGTCTGCCAGGCAGTTGTAGGACAAAGTAGCATGAAAGGAAGAATTAATTTGAACATCTCCTCTCACCAGTGTAGAATTATCCTCATTGCAAAGATATTGAAGGTGAGGAACAACATTTCAGAAGCTGATTTTTTCCCTTGTTCCTTCTGTTTTCTTTCCCAGTGTTCACTTTGTTTCTACATCCTTTAGTTCTCAGTGCCTTCTCCCTTACTGTTATCCCTGGTGCAATATAGTTATATTGAGAGGGTGAGAGAGGATGCTGTCGATGCCAGAATCAAATAATCTCTCAGAGGCATAAAATCCTGTAGCCATGTCTATATTGGCTGTCTATATTACCCACAGCAGAGACTATATCAGGAGCAAAGCAAGAAGGCAGCTGTGTGTTTAAAGGTGTTTAAATTTACCAGAACATATTTTCACTGTGAGCAGAAGGAAAAGTGTTATTTTACATCCCCCCAGAAAATAGAGCTTTATTTGCAGACTGCATAATAACCATTAATCACATATTTCCTCCAACCCTTACCTCTGAAGATATAGCCAAAACCCAATCTCATACATCTCAACAGAGTGACTGAAGCTTTCTTTGTTCTCCCATGATATGCAGAGCCTCAGGAGGTGTTGGCTACAATGCACCCCACCTGAAATATTTCTACGCTAATTCACACAGCATGAGGAACAAACAAGAGGAGCTCAAAGCTTTGTCCCAGTCACAGAGATTTGACAACATTGGCATAAGTGAAACCTGGTGGGATGAAATCTGTGACTGGAGTGCCCTGTTGGATGGTTACAGGCTCTTCAGGAGGGATGAGCAGGGCAAAAGAGGCGCAGGGGTAACACTGTATGTAATAGAAGGGTCAGAATGGGTGGAGGTACAGTTGGCAGTGGCACAGTTGAGAGTTTCTGGGTAAGAATCAAGGGTCAAACAAATAATGTAGATGCCACATGGACATTTACTATAGAACATCCAGCCAGGATGATGACACCAACAAATTATTCTTTGAGGTAAAACACAGGCCAGAAGATTCGTAAAAACCTGGATGATAACTTTGTGGAACAGGTCCTAAGGCAGCCAACACAGAAAGATGCTCTCCTTGATCTGCCACTTGCCAACAGAGTGGATCTTGTGAGAGAAATGAAGATAGGTGACCATCTTGGCCACAGTGACCACAAAGTGATTGAGTTTAAAACCCCTGTTGACAGAAGGAAAAGTGCCAGCAAAACCTCAACTCTGGACATGAGGAGAGCAGATTTCAGGATGCTCCGGAAATTAGTAGGTAAGGTCCCCTGGTATAATGTTTTTGCAGGTGTTGGGGTCCATCAGTATTTGTCACTTTTCAAACATCACCTCCTAAGGGCACAGAAGCAGGCAATTCCCAAATGTCAGAAGTCAGGCAGGTGAGGCAGAAAGTCAGCTTAGCTGAGTAGGGATCTTCTCTTTGAAATAAGGCAAAAAAGGAAGGTGTATGCCCAGTGGAAGCAAGATCAAGCAACACTGGAAGAATTCAGAGATGCTGCTTGCTATTGTGGGGAGAAAATTCATGCAACCAAAGCTCAGCTGGCCAGAAATGTGGGACAATAAAAAAAGTTTTTTTAATATATTAATGGCAACAGGCATATAGAAATATCAGCCCATGACAGGATGGCCCCCTCACAAACAGGGACAGAAACAGGGCAGAGGCACTTTCTTTGCCTCTGTCTTCAACATTGTTGACAAATCAAGAGGGTCTCAGTACCCTGAGCTGGAGGATCATGACTGTGAAAATGATAACTCCCAGTAGACCCTGAAATTGTGTGGGATCTGCTGCTCCAGCTGGATCCCTACAAATCTATTGGACCTGATGGGATTCATACCAGAATCCTGAAGGAGCTAGCTGATGTCATCACAAAACCTCTCTCGATGATTTTTGAGTGGTCTTGGGAATCCAGACAGGTCCCAGCTGACTGGAAGCTGAAGAACGTTGTACGATTTTCAAGAGGGACAAGAAGGAGGACCCCAGAAACTACAGGCCTGTCAGTCTCACTTCAGTGCCTGGTAAAGTTATGGAGAAGATTGCTCTGGGCGGTCTGAAAGACAGCACAACCACTGGTCACAGCCAGCGTGGCTTCATGAGAGAAAAGTCCTGCTTATCAAACTTGATAACAAGGTAACCCACCTAGCTGATAAAGGGAAGCCAGTTGATGTAATCACTTTGGACTTCAGTAAAGCTTTCAATACTGTCTCTCACAGGATCCTTCTGGAACAAATGTTCAGCACAGCTGGATAAATACATCTGGTGGTGGGTGAGCAATTGGCTTACAGGTTGAGCACAGAGGGTAACAGTGAAATGGGGAACATCAGACTGGTGACCTGTCACTGGTGGGGTTCCACAGGGCTCCATCTTAGGCCCTGTGCTCTACAGCATCCTCATAAATGACTGGACACAGGACTGGAAGGGATAGTGAGCAAGTTTGCAGATGCCACAAAAGTTGGAGGAGCTGTTGATTCCCTTGAAGGCAGGGAGGCCCTGCAGAGAGACCTCAACAAATTGGAGAACTGGGCAATCCCCAACTGTATGAAGTTCAACAAGGGAAAGTACAGATTCTGCACCTGGGATGGGGTAACTCCAGATGTAAGTACAGACCAGGGAATGAGATGCTGCATAGCAGTGCCATGGAAAGGGACTTGGGGGTCCTGGTCAACAGCAAATTAGATATGAGTCAGCAGTGCCCTGGCAGCCAGGAGGGCCAACACTGTCCTGGGGGACATTAGGCACAGCATCATCAGTTGCTCTGTACTGGTACAACATCACCTTCAGTACTCTGTGCAGTTTTGGTCACCATAATATATGAAAGATATGAAGGTCTTACCCTCCAAAGGAGGGCAAGGAAGACGGTGAAGGGCCTGAAAGGGAAGCTGTGTGAGGAGCATCTGAGGTCACTTGGTCTGTTCAGCCTGGAGAAGAGAAGACCGAGGGGAGACCTCATTGCAGTTACAACTTCCTCGTGAGGGGAAGAGAAGGGGTAGTCACTGATCTCTTCTCTGTGGTGACCAGTGATTGAACCTGAGAGAATGGCCTGAAGTTGAGTCAGGGGAGCTTTAGGTTGGATATTAGAATGAGGTTCTTCATGCACAGGGTGGTTGGACACTGGAACAGGCTCCCCAGGGAAGTGGTCAGCAAGCCTGTCAGAGTTCAAAATGCATTTGGATGGTACTCTCAGGAACATGGTGTGACTCTTGAGGGTGGCCCTGTGCAGGGCCAGGAGTTGGACTTGATCCTTGTGGGTTCCTTTCAACTCAACATATTCTGTGGTTCTGTGATTCTGTGATTCTGTGGTTCAGAGGCTGCAAAATGGCAAGTTTTCAGACAGCACCCCTGTAAAGCCTCTGTTCTATTTACTTTTTTTTTCAGTATCTAAAACCAAAGGTTTGTATTTAAGGATCTATGGTTTATTCTGTGCTTCTTTTCGTTATTTTAAGTTCTTGCAACTTGGATGCAAAGCAGTAGAAAGGGAGCCTATGGAAACAATGCATACTGTGAAAAGGGGAATTTTTTTTCTTTAGAGTCTTCACATCTTGGAATATGTGTATAGTGGGGTTTTGTTCCTTGCTGGAGGAGGAATTAATTCCTTGATGTGATTCATGGAGGAATTAAGCAGAGTCTTGAGGCTGAGATGGCCTGGTAGTGGAAAAGTCATTATCACATTATATGTCATTATATAAGCTGTTAGCAGTGAGTCTTGCCTCCTCCTCCTGCATGTCATTTTCTTGCACTTGTCCTCTTTCCAGTGAGGATGCTCTTTGTTTTCTATGCTGGTCTGTTGCTTCTTTTTTATTCCTTGTTCCTTGTCTTAAAACTTCTTTGGAATAAACAGCAACATGCCAGAAATATTGTCTTATCACAATCATGCTTATAATAAAAATAGATGGCACTGAGGATCCAAAATGATGGAGTAGAAAAGAAAATGGTATCATTAACTTTAGGTGGAGACCTGGGTAGGGTGCTGTGCCTGCAGGCTGAGGCATTGAGGTGTGCAGCAAAACTGTTAGCCTTGATATTTGACATTTCATCTTGAATCTTTTAGTCTATAAATATTTGATCCAGTATATTTATCAACTCACATAAGATCAAATACTGCTTGGTAATTCATTTGATGAAGAGCAAAAATCCATCAGTTACTTGTGTGTGTGAATATATATGTTTTGCTATTTCTGTTTCTCAGAATAAATTCACATTGACAATACACATGCAGTCCTTTATCTTAAATATAAAAACTTAAATATAAAGATATGAAACCGGAAATGAGCATGAGTAAACAACAAAAAATGAAAATACTACATTAAATTATTTGGGGTTTTTTCCCTGTAACTTTGTCACCTTAAAATATTGAAATGTTAATTAATTTGTTAATGGTATTGAGAGGGTTTCTTATTAGTGTAAAAAGGAATTATAGCCTTAAACATTTTATGCCTTTGGAAATCTTCTCTTTCTCTATTTTGGAGTTCAGTAATAATGAGTAATTTTCTATATATGTCATTGCACAGTAATTGTGCTGTTCTGAGCCTGTTATGTTCAGATTAGATTAAACAGAGAAAATTGGTTCTTATCATAATGCTTCATTAAAATTTTAGAAGTAGGACAATACCAAATGAGAATTTGACTTTATTATCTACAGAAATATGAAGGCAGTTACATTTGTGCTATTTATCATACCAAATTAGTCTGTGCTTATGAAAACAGAAGAAGTGTTTGCCTTCAGTCTTCAGTGTGGCTTTTCACAAACACATGTGATATTTTCCCATACAAACTGCCAGCTCACAGCTTATGCCTGTCTGAGGTCAGATTCAGCAGCACCTGAAGGGCTCACATGCTACATAGGTGCTACTCGTAGAGACAAATGTCACTCTTGAAGAATTCAGGTGTTGCATTTTTGTGTGGTTTTAGAAGTTGCTCCTGCTGACTTTAAAGTCAGTGGAAGATTAGCCATTCATTTCACAGTCAGGAGCGCCAGAGTCTCAAAGCACACTTTGATTTGCTCTTAAACCTACCTGATGAGTATGAATTTCCACAGTTACCAAAACCAGTCTGGAAAACTCTTGGAAGGAGAGTGATCTGTTATAATGGTAGCTATCATTTCTGAAAGTGAGAGGGAAGAGGCTCAAGGGATCACTGTTGGACAGCAGCTCTGCAGTCTTTGCACAGCAGCAGTTCTATTAAGCAATTAAACACACGTCCTTTCATCTATGATGTGCTTTCATGTGTTCTTAAACTTCATAAACTGCCAAATTAAGTATTCAATAGTAAGTGGTAAATTGCAGTTCTTACTTTAACAACCAACAATTAGTCTGGCAAATGATGGCATTTGATCTGCTGAAGCGGTTTTGCACACTGACAGAAAAAGAGTGAGACGAAATAATGCTTAGAATGAGTATAAGCTCGAAAATTTGTTTATTGTACTGTTAGTGAAAAATCTTTAGGTGGTGATAATGTTGCAATGTGGTAGTCCTGGACTGGTCTCCAGGCAGTCAGGTCTGCCCATGCTTGTCATTCCCGTTAGAATAAACAAGAAAATGTGAGACTGCTTTTCCATGACTATGTTGGCTTTGGCTGAGTCTGCCATGCAGCAAGGAGCTTATTTGATGTTCCTGTCTGGAGACAGGTTTTCTGTCAGCCTCATTTTTCTTCTGTCCCAGCCTACAGGTTTGAGCATGTATGGAGATGTATGAACCCCTTTCATTGCTGCTCATCACTTGCTAGTTGTCCTCATCCCCACAAGTCCCTGTGGCCCAAAGGGTTTCAATCAAGCAGAGACCAACAGTACTTCCCATAATACACACCCTTCCTGAATCTTAAAATCTGATGAGAAATTATTTTTAAACAAAACAAATTAAAGAAACAAGAAAACCCCAAAAGAACCTAAAATGAAGCAAAACAACATAATTTTGGAAAAGCAGACATCTCCCTGTCTGGTATATTATAACTTAACTCCTTTAGATCAGTGAGTTTGATATAAACAACATTTTACTCTGCATACTAACAGTATGATAACTTCTGTTATGACTGGAGAAACACATCCCATTACCCTGATATGAAAAAGACCCTGCAAATGATAAACCTAATCCGTTAGAAGTTACCTGCAGGGCAAAATATCTAAGATATCTAAACATTTTTCTTATATAAAAATGATGTGTCAGAAATTTACCTAATTTTTTTCAAACACTCTAAGGAAATCAGTTGGTTATCCATTTTTGCTGGCATCCTCCTTTTCTGTGAATGCTAACACTGGAATATACTGTTCTCTGCATTCGCTGGTTAAGAGAAAAAAAAATAGCTGTTCTTGCCTACTATTTTTGCCCCTTCTTGGAGAATAATCTACCACTTATAGAACAGATATACTTTTAGCATGCTTGGTGGAAGGAAGCCAGGGAAGAAAGAACCTCCAAATGATGTACATGTGTCATCACTGGAAAAATACCTTTTTAATAAAGAGACTCTGTATTGCCATATGTTGCCACTAAAATATAGAACACTAGTGAGATTACCAACTATACTGAAACTCGGTTTAGAGTCACAGAACTTTAATACAAGCAAGATATTTTCACTCTTTGTGGGGGATAGAGCTTGGTAAAATTTTTACATTTTTTAAAAAATAAGATGCAGGTGAGAAACTTTCATTAATTTTAGTGATGTTACATCTAATACCTTTGCTAAATCTCTTCTGGTTTCAAAAATATAAACAATTTTATTATTTATAAAAATAAATAATTAGGCTGAGTTGACAGGATAAACTAATTCCTCTGCTCTCAGCCTTCAGCACAACCTGCTGATAAACTCTCACTGAACTGAATCTTGTATCAGTTACATGGTTATAGTTAACACAAGGAATATTTTTCCCAATCCTGCAATACTCATAAACTACCTTTTTTAATATGCTATTCAGCCTTCTGAAAATCGACAATGACATTCTGAAGGTGACATATAAACGGCTGGTTTGCTCATCTCACATGCTTTCACCATGTTTTTGTACTTTTTTTTTTTTTTTTCTGTAGCTGATTGTGTCCTCATCACCTCATCTCAGATGCACCTAGGCAGGCCCTGATGTGAGCCCTGCAGGGCTCCTTTTCATCTTGCCTGCACCACCTAGCACAAAGCAGCCCATTATGTATAAAGGATCAGGAAAGCTCTAGGTGTGCAGGAAAGCAGCCCCACCCAGCCTGAGTGGGCATCCTCACTGGAGCTGGGCTGCCTGGCTTGCTGACATTGGTGGCATCCAAATGGGTAGGTTTTGCCAGATCAGCTTCTCATTTCTGTTATAAGAAATACTCAATAAGCAATAAGCAATATCACAACTGCTTGCTTTTTTTTTCAACGCAGATTAAAGGATTAGGAATTAAATTTCCACGATTCTCAGTGTAAAAAAGAAAAAAAATTGTTTCTTTTCCAATCAATCAATCAATCAATCAATCTTGTGCCTAGTGAATGGCACCTGTCTTCTTACATATCTGACCAAAGTGTACATTTAGTTGAAGTCTTATAGAAAAACAACATACCTTTTTTTACTATTTTTTTTCAAAGCCTAGTTACTTAGAGTTATTATTTGGTATCAACTTTATAAGGGAGCCAAAAACCTGCAAAATTCAAGCTTAAGCTCCATTGTAATTGAAAATGTTGGTATAAACACTGGTATAAGAGCCCCAAACAGGGCCTTCTGTGCTTGTAATTTTCTATGATTGTATAAAAAGTAGTTTAGGTTCAAAATACCATTAGGAATCGTAAGATTAAATAAAAAGAAAATAATCTAGTTTTGTACTGGAAAATCATGTAAAAGCTGACAAAAAATCCAGGATTAGCTGTGGACAATGTTTTTAGTTTATGATAGTGGAGAACATGGAAGTCTGATGTACTTAGTCATGCAGAGGCTTACCACCTTCAGTGTGACTCTTGGGAAGAGTGAATGCTAATTGCACTAATACTGGGGTTGTAGCATTTTGTGTAATGAAGCTCTAATAAGCACCTTTGTACAACACATCACTGGGATTAAAAAAAATATTGTATATCATAGTAATCCAAAATCTGCCTTGCACAGGGAACCTGTAGGAGTTTTTTTGAGCAGAGAGAAATACATTTAAATATTATTAATAGCTTGTAAGCAATAATTTTTATCTATAAATAAAATTACTTTTAATGGAAGGAAAGGATTTTTATTTTTATTAGTTTTTTTTTTTTTTTAATATGGATAGACCTTCTATTTTGACATACACTTATTCCACCAACTTTTTCCTTATTCTTTTTCTTCATCCTTCACTCAATATGTAACCTCCTGGACTTCAGATACCTGGTTTCAATACAGGTTGTGTGTGTTTGTTTAGATATAACACTAGCTTGAGTCCTTCACAAAGGTTAGTATCTTCTCTTCTGTAAACACATAAGCTCTTTCACTCATCTCCTGCTTACATAACACTGCATTCAAACACGCACCATCAGTTTCTTACTTTTATGACTCCCATCTCCAAGTTGTTTTCAGCAACTGGAATGATTGCAAAGTTGAGTCCTTATTGATATATCACTTATGTTAGTATTTAAATGCTATATAAATGTCCTGTTTATTGCATGTAAGTTATCCCTAAGCAGGTATACACATCCTTTTAACTCTGCAACAGGCTGGGTAAATGTGTTTTTCAGAAGAATGATGGACAGAATGAGAATATTCATGGCTCATTGATAAAATACTCATGTTTCTTGTTCTCATACTGATACTAGAAATAGGAGATGCCCTTATCTCTGAGGATTTGGGGGCATAAGCAGTGAAATGCTTTGGATGAGACTTTCAGCAGCAAAAGGATAAACAGCCCCTGGCAATGACAACACTGCAAGGAGCTATGGGGAGACCTTCCATTTGGCCAAGTTGAAGCAGACACAGAACAAGAGCATAGGCACTGATGATATGTTGTAGTCATGTACTGGCTGTTTGAAAACAGTCCTTGAGCTAAATGGGAGTTCAAGTCAGGCAGATGTGCAACCCTTTGTAAGAGGTGACCAAAGTCTCAGGGGACTATGATTTTCCTGTATTACTCAGGAACACAACATTGTATCTCTTCCAGTTGACTCTGTCATATTGCCCTTTTTCATATTTGGCACCACAAAAGCACACTGCCAGAACACTGCTGCAGGTTTAGCATATTATTTCACCTGATTCATAAAAAAGGTTTTCACACTTATGTAGCATTTCATACAGATTACTAGATATGATGCCTGAAACAGAACTTGATCATATCACAGAATAAAAGGATATGATGAGTTGAAAGGGACCCACAAGGATCAAGTCCAACTCCTGGCCCTGCACAGGGCCACCCTCAAGAGTCACACCACCTGCCTGAGAGTACCATCCAAATGCATTTTGGACTCTGGCAGGCTTGCTGACCACTTCCCTGGGGAGCCTGTTCCAGTGTCCAGCCACCCTGTGCATGAAGAACCTCATTCTAATATCCAACCTAAACCTTCCCTGACACAATTTCAGGCCATTCCTTCAGGTTCAATCACTGGTCACCACAGAGAAGAGATCAGTGCCTGCCCTTTCTCTTCCCCTCACGAGGAAGTTGTAACTGCAATGAGGTTTCCCCTCAGTCTCCTCCAGGCTGAACAGAACAAGTGACCTCAGACGCTCCTCACACAGCTTCCCTTCCAGGCTGTTTACCATCTTCATTACCTTCCTTTGTAGTCTTCGTAAGAGTTTCATATCTTTCATATATTATGGTGACCAAAACTGCACAGAGTACCCAAGGTGAGGCTGCCTCAGTGCAGAGCAGAGCAGAGCAGGACAATCCCCTCCCTCAACTGGCTGACGATATTTTGCCTGATGTCCCCCAGGACACAGCTGGCCCTCCTGTCTGCCAGGGCACTGCTGACTCAGATTCAGCTTGCCATCGACCAGGACCCCCAGGTCCGTTTCCATGGCACTGCTTTCCAGCATCTCGTTCCCTGGTCTGTACTTACATCTGGGGTTACTCCATCCCAGGCGCAGAATCTGTACTTTCCCTTGTTGAACTTCATACAGTTGGTGATTGCCCGTCCTCTAATTTGTTGAAGGGCCTCTTCAGGGCCTCTTTGAACCCTTTTGTTATCCACAGCACTAGAGATAAATCTTCTACTCTTTTTTAAGTTTTAGTAAATAAAACCAGGAGTTGGAAAAAAATTAAATAAGTGTTATTTGTGTTTTACCTCAAACAAACAGTTTTTATGCATGTTTGTGTTAGTTAAAACTCTCATATACTGGAATCTTAAAAGCAACGTCAACAGAAGTGCAAACACTTGAATATTTCCATGTTATCTTTTTTCTTTTTTGCCCTGTCTAGATGCAAAATGTTGAGATAAGGCCCAGGTGTCTGCTGGTGTCATCAGCATTTCCTCCCTTTTTTGAAAGGACAGCCTACAGACATCCTCATGCAAATGAGATGCAAGTTGAAGTGTTCGAGTTCCAGTGATGATTTGTCACCATTTAATGCCTCCTCTTCAGCTAAACCATGGGGTTGGCCCAGCTTGAGGAAGAGCAGCTGTTTGGAAATGGCAATGCTGATCTTACATTTGTGAGTCTGGCATTGCTGTGGACATGTCTTCTGTTTCTCTCTGCTGCGTCAAGTCAGATTGTTCTTCAGATCTTTCCCTGTGAGAACTTTTCTCTCTTCATGGCTCTGAGACGTAGACTGCAGTTTTTTTTAGTGGCACTGCTTGCATTTGAGATGTGAAGTGAGTGAATCACCAGGAAAATACTGCCCAATGTCTGACCGATGCTCTGACCCACCACTTCAAGTAGCAGTGGAAGAAAACACCTTAAGTCTGTGTGAATTTCCAGTGCTTGGGCTGGGAAAAGCTCTGGGGCTAGCTGCAGGAAACAATGACTCTGTACAGGTAATATCTCATTTTCAGTTGTACCTTTAAGTAACGAGCCCCATGGGACAAAATAACGTTATCATCTGGTACTGTTGCTGTCTGCTGCTTTAATAATAATTCACCAGATGATTTCCTTATTACTTTAATAAAGTGTTATTTCTCTTTGTAATTTACATACAGTGCTTCTGTTCCTAACATTATGTTCTGAAATACCAGAAAACAGCCTACATTTTTCTCATCAGAAGAGAGACAATTAACAAATAAGAAAGGAAGTAAACAGCCTGCAAATTTTGAATCTGACAGAATACCAAACTAATTGAGTGCAGGAGTAGCAGAGCACAGGAATGACAACTGAGCCATGAGTGTATATGAAAGCATGTTTGTGAGGCTGCAGTTGCTTGTTCCATAATAAGTGAGTGGCTGCACTGAGTTTAGGATTCTGAGAAAGATGAGAAATCCTTTCTGACACATTAGATGAGTGTCTTAGGCTTTTGGGTAAAAAGTTACATTTGTAAAATTAAAAATTACAGTCCTCTTAGAGGCACTGAAGTGAATTATGATGACTCTTTTAAAGGTCTCTATCAAAACTCCATTGATCTTTTGTCGCTTTAATCGCTGACTTTAATAACTGGACTGTAGGAAGAGTTTTCTTTTGTCCTCAAATATTACCTTCTCTTCAGCTCTGATCATTAATAGTAATAAATAACAATAAATAAAATCAAAATGAATTTAAAACCAAAAGAGTTAATAGTTTTTTCCAACTCATGTAATCAAGCTCATAATTGCACAAAAAATTGCGAACAGTCTCTGGTTCTTCATGGAAAGATCTGTGAATTTCAAATGTTATTGCAATGACTATTTGTTAGACAATTTTTATTGTCCATCCTCATAATTTTTTCTGCTGCTTATTCAACAAGCAGAAATTAGACTATCTCCATTGTTTGTGATGTAGAACAGTATTTGAAAGTTTAGTCTCACTGAGACTAAACATGGGTACAGAAAATTATGCATGAAGATAACTAGCATCACAGCTGGAAATTCAGAGCCTGTTCTTTGCTATCTAATCACTATAGACAGACTTAGACTTAATTCAAAAGTCTTCTG
This sequence comes from Sclerurus mexicanus, assembly GCA_013396755.1. Taxonomy (NCBI): domain Eukaryota; kingdom Metazoa; phylum Chordata; class Aves; order Passeriformes; family Furnariidae; genus Sclerurus; species Sclerurus mexicanus. Next base: position 394,292 of record VWZF01004872.1, on the reverse strand, counting down.
CTGCATCTGACTCTGGAGCTTGTGCCCATATGAAGCCACAGGGGATGGAGAGTGCATATATGAGCAGATTTGGATGTAAGCCACAGCCTGCAAAGCATATCCAGCAGCTAAGAAATACACTTACAGAAATAAGGATCTCTGAGGAAGCCGTGAACTGAAAAAGCAGATGAGCTCTGCTAGGGTTTATTGATTTCCATGAGTTCTGGATTAGGCAGAACAGCAGTATGCAGATATGTCAGGGTAAGGTCCAGGCTACTGTGAGCATTGCTGCATGCCTGGATCCTAGGAATAGCTAACTGTAAGCAGTCATTGCCTGGCAAGTGGAGATTTCGACTAGTATGTCAAATACTAGACCAGTTATGGGCTCATTTTCAAAAGAGGGGATTATGTCTCTGTATCTTAAATCAGTCTTGATTGACCTCTGAATCTTCAAGTTAAACTGCCCATGTTTCCCTATCTGCAGCCATTATCAAACTAGTTACCGCAATATAAAGGCTGAGTATGTAAAGGACGTGTTATGTGGAAAGGCTCATAAGTGGCATAGGCTGAGTACTTTCAAGATCCGTTTTGAAGGAAGTACTTAGCACCTCACCAGTGTATTGCCAGTTATTTTGCATTCTGGGGTGAAAGTGACCTCTGTTAAGGACTGAGTAATTCAATTTCAATGTTTTGACTCTATATTTAGAGGTTAACACAGATAGTTCTTGTAAGTGCTTTAATTAAAATCTAATCCTTAAAAGATAATTTGCAGTAGTTTAGCTACAGTGGACTGCTTCCATAGTAGAAAAATCTTCAAGGTGGAAAGAAGAATAGTGAAAATGACCTTCTATTTTCTCCCTTTGAGTGCAGTGACGTCTGGCTGTTGGATGGGGCCATCGCTAAGTACTGATTGGAAATTCAACATAATGCAATTCTCTAAGGGGAAATGACACTCCATTCTGTTAAGCATAGGCATTGTGTGTGCTTTTCTGCAGAATGAACGGGCCCTTTTTGGACTCTGCTAGAGAAACACTTTTTTCTTAGAAATACTATTATTTTCCACCTCATTTCACTTTTATAAAACTTATTTGCAGGGAAAACTAAAAACTTTATTGGTTTTTGAAAACACTGAAACTTTTAATCAAAAGAAAGACAACGAAGAAAAAGAAAAATAGCATCAAAGCTGGAATATTTTAATGGATGTTTTATATCTTATGTCTTTTTTGGTTTAAAAGAAATTCTGTCTCCCTTGAGACAGACTTTCAGCAAAAAAGTCTGAACAGAACCATCACTTACCTTAAAAATGTAGGATGGTAACAACAATCTTAGGCTTTACTCTATAACAGTAATTTAACAAAACTGACACTCTCCTGCTGATTCACTACTGATATGGTCTTGCTACTAGGCAATCATCTTGAGTTCAAAGCAGAGGAAAAGTTTATGGCTTTGAGGACTGCATCACAGCGTGACCAGGGCTCTGTGTTGGTGCTGGTGCTGGTGCTCTGCAGAACGAGTACTGCTACTGAAAGCCTTTAGTCAGCTGATTAGAGAGTGTAAGCACTCAAGACAACCCTATGACACTGGAATAATGAAAGTATTGCACAAGAGGACAAGACTCACCTCTCACTTGAGGAGTTGCCTTTGCACTCCTTCTCACAAATAAAAACAGGCTAAACTTCATAAAGCACAGCATAAACAAAAAATTAAGTATAGAGACTGGCATGCCACCCATGGTGCCTCGTGCCCACTTGGATATTACCATGCAGTTTGAAATATGTACAGAATAACAAATAATTAAGCTTTAGTTTGTTTCCAAATTAATTTTCCTTCACTAGACTGTTTTGGTTTTTAGGCATGGAAAATATTTCTTTGGAACCAGGGTTTCATTCTGGAGAATGTTAGCAGAGTTTGTTGGACTGGAAATAAGCACCATGGAAAAAAGTGGGAGAACGCTAGAAAGCATTAAATTATTTTCCATTTATTTATTCTCTTTTGAAGATACCAAACTTCTTTTGAAACTATTCCAACATTCCTGAAATGAAAATTTCATAGGTCAGTGGTAGGAAATTTGCAACTAATAACTTTGTGCCAAGTAGAGGGTATGAAAATTTTGTTGCATTTGATTTGTCAAAAAATCAGTTTATGAAGGAAAAGTTGACTGAAATAATTTTGATCTCTTGTGGCTTGTACTTTTCTGGTCAATTTTATTATAGATAAACCTTTCTTGCCCATTCAGTCAGCTTCTTGAATAATTGCAGATTTGATAACCAGGCCTGGGTATAGAAATGGTTGAAAATTGTTGTTACAATCCCCATCTTTTTAATGATTCCTTATTCAGCCTTTTGTTCTGTTGAATTCTTTCCAGTGTTTTCATAGACTCTGTTACTGTGTCTGATTTAAATTTATGTCTGCTTACCCACTAAGGTAGCAGAAGGTGTTCATGTATCTTGGTAAATGAATAAAAAACTAGTCCATCGTGGTACTCACTGAATAAAGTACTCATGAAGATGTGTTCAGAAAGTGGCAGCAGGACAGCCAGGACTGGAACACCAAAATCTTTCCCTCAAAGACAAATGAGCTGATAAAAACTGATTAGAATCAAGCACTGTTGAGGAAACATGCAGCATAGGAATGAGAGGCATTCAAAGCACACAGGCAGCACGATATCCTCTGTGTTGATTATAGTGGAATCTAGGTGTCAAAAATGAAACAAGAAACTAATGTGGGTCAGGAAAGTTATGAAAAGTACTATCAAATATTTGCAGTCAAAAACTCAGAGTAAAATGAACCCGGAGGGAAAAAGGAGAAGTGCTGGTTCGGCTGCAGTAAGTGCCATTCCTGAATGAAACATGAAACAATGCAAGAAGGCCTAACAGTCCTCCTCCACCTATTCCCTCCTCTATGCCTCCCAAAAAGGAAAGAAAATAAAATCTGAACAACTTAGAACTTTTTAAGGCTGTCATTTTAAAAAGCTTTATGGAACAGTAGTGAGAGAAGACAGAATGGCAGGACAATGTTGATGAGGTTTGATATTGCACTGTGTGAAATAGAGTCAATTGGCTTGGCTTGGTCCTATGGACAGGAAATAAAAGGCTACAAACCAGCATGACAGACACCAGTGCATCTTGTGTGGGCTTTCAGAGTCTGTTTCTTGTTTGATAAAATCTGCATTCAGAGACCACTTTCTCCAAAGGAGGAAATTGATACAATTTTGAGAATGGTACCTAAATCTTACAACATTCACTGTTATTTGACTCCTTTTGGTGCTGACAGGAATCAAGAGCATCCAGTATCACAAATTGTGCATGTGGATTTGAAAAATACCCTCATCTCTTATCGTTCTTAGAAAGATGTTCTTCCCATTCTTTAATACAATTAGTGATTTTCTGTGAGGAGTCTGTTAGGAGCATGGCTACTTCCCCTACTTGGAGAGACACTAACTCACTACATACTGTATTAGCACACAGGCATAACTCAGGTCTTTACTCATAATGGGGTTCACTGTAACCTTGTGAGTAGTTTCCAGAAGTTTAATGAAAGAAGGAGGGTTTGTTATTCCACATGCATTTCTACGAACAAAATGTTCTGTTTTCATAAACCAATGCCAAAGTTCTCTTTGTCTTCAGGAGGGCTGGCTGAAAACNATACCTTTCATTAAATTGTAACTCTGATTTATAATCTCTCTCGTGGTGGGTCCATTTCTCCTGCCGGTTTACCTTTAAACCAGCACAGTGTTCAAATATGATGTATATTTTTTTGCTCTTAAAATTTCTTTCCACAAATAATTTTCAGCCTTCACTCTTTTGAATTTTGTTTTGTTCAGAAGAAAGGAGTGGCGAAGCTTATAATTTGCCATAGATACATGTGACCCTGCCTGCAGAAGAAGTTGTGTCTTCATCCAGTGGTAACTAATGTGGGGGTTAACAGCACCTCAACCTATTCCTATAGGGACAACCCATGCATAACCAACAGCAGTAGTCTTCATGCTCACTTCACCACTCATTGCTTTATTCCCTGCAAGCAGCTATTGCTGACTTTTTTTTCTCTATCAGCCAGATGAAGCATCTCATGCAAGTATGTCTTTGCCTGCTCCTAGACAAGGACCAATGGGGTCTTTAAGAGTCCTATCCTTGTGACTAATTGTGAGCATCTCCAATACAGGTCTTACAGCTAGTCTTGCCACTTAATACTCAATGTACATCTAGTTTATATAGTCAGTAATGTCTCTAATGCAATCCATCTTATCAAAAAGTCAATGTCTGTGTTTTCTGGATTAATCATATTCTCAATTCCATTACTCTAAGGGGATCAGCCTCATTGAAGATACCTACAATGCCCTTAGAAAAAGATTAATTCTGCAGTAAGATTTCATTGTATCACAAAACTAATCTATACACCTGTTCCTATTGCTCTCAAAATCTTGTTATGGACAAACAGGGAACACAACTGACACTTAGACAGAGTAATTTATTGTTAGTATCATTAAAGTCTTGACACATACAACAAATAGTTGTTATAAGCCTAGGCACAGTAATAATAACAACACTCATCGTCCAAAGGAGCAGAGGAAAAACATACAAACAGACAAGCAAACAAATGAACAAAATCCACCTTATTAACAACGCAGTTAAAATGTTAATTGAAAAAAAAAAGAAGTCTGCAAAGGCCAAATTTCCTCTTACTTCCCTGGTTGTTTCAGTGATGTTATGGTCACTTCCTCTATGAATCACCATGTCACATCTTCAGAGTTGCTCCAGAAGAAGGGGATGAGAATATTAAGAGTCATTGATGCCCTGGATGCTTTGCCAGAAGGGGCTTAATACTTGTCACAGTGATTTCTTCTCTCTTGATCCTACAATCTTCTTGGGGGTTACTAATCTCATTTTCTCACATGACTATATATATACATATATATATATGTTCTTTCCTTTCATTACTTGTCAGTTATTCATTATTTTTTTCAGTTGTCTTTGTTGTCCTTGATTTGCAGTGCTGCACTCCTGTTGTGACAAGTGGTTGCCACTGTGATTTGTGTTCGCCGTAGGGGACCTCTGATATCTGCTGGTGTTGGTACTCTTCCCCAGTACATTTTATTCTAGAAGTTATGCCACAAAACATGGCTACTGGGTATAGCTATTGACAATAACTATTAAGAACATCATGGCACAAAACTAAATCAAAGCTAAAGCCAATTTGTGGAACAGTTACCCAGTTGCTAGATAATTGTTATCGCAGTTTAAACAAGCTAAATTGAGCTCAAGACAAGTCAACCTCAGTCCTGGTGTTTATTCTCTCTTACAGCTAATGGACCTTAGGACTGCAGATGGAGTGGGGATGGAAAGTGGATGCTGTAGCAAAGTATGGGCTGCAAAGAGAACTAAGATATGGGGAAACATTTTGGCTGTGCAATGGCTTGAGTGCCTTGTGTAAGGCTCATCCAACAGCTAGGGTTTGAGTTAGGATGCCATTGATTTTCAGTATGCATATATGATTCAGTGACATCATTGCACTGGACACGTCCACTGCTGAGAGTCCCCTGTGTTCGTGCAGGTTCCTTTCCTGGTGCAGTGCCAACCACATAAATTCTTCACAGAAAAGTATACCAAAAAATTCAGTGAAGTCAACCTCTTTTGAAATATCCTTGTCAAGGATCTTGAATGCTGGCCTTAAGCCTTTTCTCTTTAATCAGTGGAAGCTGCCTTTTGAGTTATGATTGTAACCTTTGCTATACTGTGTTTAACTCCCAGTGTAATCCCTTAGAAACTATGTTCAATCTATAGAAAATCTATATTAACTTCTCTTGGCTAAGCTTTGTTTCTTTAACTTCTTACTCTTTTGCATTGCATTTAAAAATATAAAATTACCATTACAATCCATCTCATTTGTTGTAACAATAATTTCATCAACACTCAAGAGGGTGTTTCATTAAATACATATCATTTAGATCATCTCTTGCTGCAGCCAATTGCTTCTGTCAGTCTGAAAACCACTGCCTATTTAATTCTCCTTACAATAACTATCAGCTTAAGAAATTTTCAGAAAATAATCTTTTCACCATAAAAAAAAGAATCAAGCATGTTGTGAATTTCCATCTTCTTTTTTGCCAAAGTGTACAGAAAAAAGTATCCTTCAAATAATGCCATTTCCAAATGAGTCGACATTTTATTGTAGTATTTTTAGATGAACACTTTTTTTTTCTGTTCAGAACAACCCACAGCTTTGAAGTTTCTTTGAATGTAAACATTATTGTCATTGGTGTGTAAAAGTAATAATTTAAGACAACTCTCAAGCAGCTCTCAAAAGCAGTCTTTGTAGCATATTTTTATAGTTCACAACAGTCACCACATGATTCCCTCCTGTTTCGTATTTCAGAAAGAAGTGGCACTCTCAGGAAAGAAAGAAGCAACTGGAAATCTTCTTAGGGATGAGGGTCATCAGTGGGGATTTCATGAGCCTTCAGCAACATATCAGTTAAAGGGAAAAAGAGAACAGAATAAAACTTGTATCCTATATTTTTCCCAGCTCAGTAGATTTGGGAAAAAAAGGGATACAGGTATTTATAGAAAGAGGAAAAAAAAGGTCATCAAGAATTCTCATCTCATTAAAGACAACTAAAATACATTAAAGTCTTTTCTTGAGTCACAGATTAGTCTAAGCTATGATAAACACTGGGAAGGGTGAGGCTTTTGGAAATACCTAACAAATAGAAAGAGGTGCACCCACCTGAATATCTTCTTATATACTCTCATGTGACAAAAATATTAGCCTTTGAAGTCATGCTCACAGGTGTTTCAAATTTAAACTTCTCTAAGTTTCTGTGCAAATTGTTAATCATAACACCTCCTATTATTTGTGAGCAGATATTTTGCTCTCACACAGGCAGCATGAGTGACAGGTTTTTCTCCCACCATTTCATATGAATAATGAGTTGTTCCAATGCACACATAAAAGGGACATAATTTAAAGTTAGTTATCATTTCCAGACTGTGCTTTATACTGAGTAGAAAATGAGCCCATAACTTACTGCAGTAATTTATACTTCTTTTTTTCCAGTATTTTTCAACATAGTCTTTCCTCTGAAAACTATCTTAGAACATGCAGTCAATGATGGTGTTTTTGAAATATTTTTGCTGTTGTTTGTTTGTTTTTTTTTTATTTTGTTTTCAGTTTGATTTAAAGGAACTGCTTCTGGAAAACTTGGATTTAAATTCTGAGATTTGTTCTATATATTTTAGAAGAAACGTATGCTCTTTTTTTCTCAGTTAAGCATTTTATGATATCTTTCTTGAGTACCAAGATACTCTTTCTTGAGTATCTTTCACCAAGTCAAAGTGAAAGATATGTGCCTGGAATTTAAGTGGAGAAAAATGCATCAAAACTAAGGCAGAGGCCTATTTGGAACTCTAAGACGTTAAAATGCAAAGAAGTCTTGGCTATTGCAGAAGCTATGTACACTGAATTTTTTTCCAATTATTTTTAGTACTCCAACTGCTCTGAGTTACTTTGTGCATTATTTATGAACTTAGTCATGGTTGTTGAGCTAAGGTTACCTTTTTATTGTTTAGTTTGGTGAGTAATTAACTTTGTCTCATACGTTATGCCTACTGCTGCAATTCCAGAAGCATATGGAGGGGAAACAATGCTCATTGTTGATTTTTTTTTTTTATTTTACTCTGTAGACAGATGCATTTTTTCACCTCAAGTTGTAACATTCATTCTCTGCTGCTTTATGCCTTGCATAGCTACTAATAATTACACCTGTGTACCATGGGAGCTTAAGCTTTTTGTGTCAGAGCAAGAGAGTGACATCCTCAACCCTTCACAAACAAAGGAGGGAAAAGAAAAAAGAAAAAGAAAACCCAAACCAAACACAACAAACCCAGAGGAACATCATACTTCAGTTTTATTTGTTTGTCACTATTTCTCCATTGTCTGCAGTATGAGCTGCCAGAACTAACAGGATCTCTTGCTATTCTGTAACTACCCAACTGATACACAGAAGAGTCAGGTCTTCTCCCTCTAAATAAAGGAGATGGAGAAACCACATAAAATGTGCTCTAACAAGTTACTTCGATGAATCATCTAAAACTGGTACCCTTTTGCTAGAAATTCAGTAAGGCTAGGTGCTTCTGAAGAAGATGCAAGAAACGCTAGATAATGATGAACTAACTTGTCATAAGCATCAATTAGTAGTTGGCTTGTGAAATGAACCTGTAAGGTTGGTATTCAATCACCTTATTTTTTCAAACACCTTTTTTCGTACTGCTTTTCCACCTGCCTTGTTTCTCTACAGCAGCACTGATTGAGCTCATTATCTTCATAAATGTCTACTGTGCTGACCCTTGAGAATTTCTTGGCCTTTCTATGTCAAAGAAGTATATTTATAGGCTAGTTATGCAGTATGTTAAAGTGACAGGTCTTTTTCTGTTTCATGTTGAATAAGTGATAAAAATTCATGTAAAATAGAGTCACAGAAAAACTGTACAACATCAGGAAACTCAGAAACAGACAAGCTAGAGGACATTTCTTCATCTTATCCAATGATTTCCACCTTTTGATATTAGAAGTGATATAATCACTGTCATAAACATCAGCTTTTATGCCTCAGTACTCCCATGGGGAAGCTGCTCTGACTTTGATGCTTGTCACTGAAAACTGGCTCCACATTTCTAATGTAAATTTATTTATGGACAGTGTTTATCCCTTTGACAAGTCCCGTTGTCTTTTTTTTTTATAGTTTGCTCTTCAGAGAAGCTCACAAGATGCTCTTGTATCCTCACTCAGTTTTTGTTTTACTAAAGAAGTTGAGGTTTCCTAACCTCTCATTAAAAGATCACCCCACAAACTTTATTTTTCCTTACATGATTTGAAACTGGTTTGTGCTAGGACCTGGAGATTTGCAAAAAATTCCGGTTAAGGTTTTATCAATTTCTAATAAAACATTTCAATGGCATCCACATATCTACTAGAAATAGTTTGCCCAAGTAGAGTCCTTGGGAAACTGCATTTGCTTTTCCTTCAGGAGTACACTGTTTTGTTGTTTTATTGCTCTTTGGTGTGTCTATAACTCATTCTAGAAAATCTCATTCTGTTTCCCTGTTTACCATTTTCCAATATTTTGTTAATTTAACTTTATTTGCTGATACTTCTTTTTTTATTTTATTATTATTACAGTTTTATTCTTTCTGTTTTTATTGACATTCTTTGCTGTGTGCTAGTCTGAAACTGTTCTCTTTTTTTCTTTTTCAAGGTTCAGGTTTTGGATAGCTAATAATAGTCCTAATAAAATTCTAGGTGGTCTTTCGATTCAATTCCCAAAGATTCTCTAAAATTCTAGGTGGTCTTTCGATTCAATTCCCAAAGATTCTCAGTACAGCCAACATTACATTTCTCTTCTTTTATCAAAGATTTTTTTTTTGATAAAAGTCTTTTGACCTGAATAATCTCAATTACAGATTTACCTTTATTATTTATTTTAGTTTAGATCAAGTTAAGTCCAGATGACTCTGCATGAGTTAATTTTCTATAGCCAGTTTTTCTACATTGTCCTCAATACTTGCCAAAACTAAATTTTCTATTTTTTTTCAGCTAGTAGCTGAAAGAAAATATTCCTCATGCTACTATGTCCAAGCACACTTGTACCCAAATTACTATAACTTCCATCTCTATTCCTGGAAAGTCAGATCCTTGCAGAAAAAAAAAAAAAAAGGTTGGTACTTTATTTCTTAAATTCTATTGTAAATGTTTTCATACCAGTCTGATCCTGTGAAGTCTGTACTAGAGTCCTTAACTTTCCTTTAGCAGATCAGAAATATTCCATTGAAGATTAGTTGTGGCTCTGTATCTTCCTTGGTCTGGCATCATCATTCTTGTTCTCTTCCAGCTGAAATCTGGCTATAGCTTTTCTCATTGGCAAGGACTGGATTATTCCTCTCTCCCACTGGGATTCATTTCATCCTCAAGTCCAGATTCAAGTCTCAAGTTTCAGCCTCAGAAACTCACTGAATGTGATCCCCTCTACAGTAATGAGCTTTGAAAGCACAATCAGACCAAATTCAAATACAGAAGCCATAGATGTTGCATTTCCTATAGATCATCAGTTGTTCAACACTTTGTATTTAATGTTATGGCTCCTTTTCATCATTCCCAAATCAAGGCCAATGCCAAATAGGATGGAAACAGAAACAGTAAGTGCTATTTTCATTACAGCTGGGTTCAATTATTATGGCTCATTATTATAAGGCATTTTAGGTTGTATTATTATAAAATGCTAGGTCATGCAAATGCTCCCGCTCCAGTGATTCTGACACAATATTGACTATCCATTATTCTATTCCAGTATTTTTCATCATTATTTTGACTTAGAGTTCTTTAACTAATTTATATTTTCCCTAAACAACAGTCCTTTATGACTGACTTTTGCCTTACACTCTTGCAGCTAGCTCTTGCTTGCTATTCAGACACATAAAAATCAATAGAAGTTCTGCATGGGTACTTCATGTCAGAGGCTTTGCAGATCCTCACATTTTCCAAACTTCTCAGTAGATGGAGTCCATATCAGTGGTAGGGGACTGGCCCCATAGCTGCAAAATAATCTTTTAATTTATTTGTACATTTACCACTGCAGTACATGACCACCTTGCATGTTCCCTCTGTAGACTTTTATAGACATATTTTACAGTGAATTTAGTTGGAGAAAATACACTTGGTTTAGCTATTAATTGCTGACAGACATGACAAAAAAGTAGATGAGGCAGATATAATGGGAGCACAATGTAATGTTATCTGGCTAGTGATTTTAGGGACTGTCCCTAATAACTGTGTGCTCTACCAGCCTGTCTCATCGAAATACTGTTGTGAAGAGTGTTTCCCTTTTCTGCCAAAGCAGAGCTGGGGATGTGATCAAAGAGGACCCGCAGCATTTATTAATGTAGTGTTACAAGGCAAATGTTTCCATTTTCCCAGGAAAATAAAAAGAACTATCATTACAAGGGTGAGAATTGCTGGTTAAAGCAAAAATTAGGGGATGGAAGGTCTGGATTCTCTTCCTGCTGCCAATACAGCAGACAATTATGACTTCAGACTTACCATTTCCAGTCTGGTTTGCAGAGGTTCCATTAACTTTAGCTGGAGCAGGTGTGCTCAACACCTTTGAAAATAGGATTCCTAATTGTTTATTCTCTAGTTTCCCTATTGTAAAGGAGGAAGAAAAAACCAAGATCTAACTCACTGTTTGTAAAGAGCACTGAAATGTCCATTTAAATACAAAAGGCATAGCAACCACTCTGGCAAAGCTGCCCTTGCTGAACTTAGCTATACATAACAGATGTAATATTTCAAGGAATGATAGATATAATGCTGTACCCCTCCCCCTACTGATTGTGCCCTTGTCCTTGAATTTTTCCAGGCTCTACCTCCTTCAAACCTCCGAACTAAAAGGTCCTTGATGTACTATGCTGCAAATAGCAGGATCTCATGAAGTAGGTTTTAAAACAACAAATCAGTCTGCAATGGCTGCTCATTCCATAAAACTCTTTAACATTTCAGGCTGTAAAATTTTTTTATATTTCACAAGCTGGCTTTTAGAGCTTTCAGGTTCCTGATTTGCAGGGAGAAGTTAGTACTACTATCCCAAAGCACTTGCATAATATTAAGCTGATAAAATTGCTTTAGGTTTAGTAATATATATTTAGTAATAATATATAGTAATGTAATATATGGATAGAACATTCATCCCTTTGTTATAACTGGAAAAAATACAGACCCACCATTTGTGAAACAATATTTGTTAGCAGATTATCCATTAGCACACAATTAACTTATTTCACTTAGGATCTGTATTCAATTTTACAGTGCAAATAAGAGATAAAAATACATCTGTGTATCAGGATTTACACAGTAATTCTTTGTGGGGATTCTTCGCTGAAAGCTACTCTATTTTGCAGTGTTGTATTTAGGTTATTATGTGCTGCTGCTGCACAAAATTCTTAACTGTTTCAGTCTCTGCAGCAGAAGCGTGTTTCACATAGTATGGTGTTTTCCAGCTACCCACCTTTCTCCTTGCTTTGCTGATGGCATCTTCCCTGATGGAGGAAGAGAAGGCAAACCATCACATCACCATCAAATCACAGACACCTGGTGCAGCAGCAGCTGGGTATCTGCTGTCTCTTTGAAGGTTTTTTCCAAGCACCCCAACCAAGCCCCTGTCATTTTGCCACAAGTGGGCAGTAATTAACTGCTAAGTGAAATCACAAGAATCTCATACATACCAGGGTATTTGCAATATTGAAATTACTGCCTTTCTGACTAAGATTAAAAACTCCCAAAAAACCAAGATAAGCCAGCCAACTTATTTTTTAGTATGATTGGCAAGGCTTTAGGGGCCAATGCTGCATGGTACTAATACATCTTGTTTGCTGCACTTTCTATCTTAAACAGTGGAATACCTGCTTCCAGTAAGTGCGATGAAATCTGAAAAGGTATTTTTTTAGAGGCCAGATTCTTGTCTTTTTCTTTGTGGGAATATTGTCACCATCCTTTTTTTGAAAACTGGGAATGGTTTTACCTAACTTCAGGCTCTTTTTAAACTGGGAGGTAACTTATGACTGTATCACATGACAGATAATACTTTATACCAAAAAGCATATGTAAACATGGCATACCTCCCTTGACACATACCAGCAGGGTGAATAAAACATTAAGAGAAGTTTGCCTCATTGTAAGTTAGCGCATCTTGAAATGTGCTGACAGCAGGCCTTGAAAGCTTCCAGACTCCAGGCAGGAGGAGAGAATAGCTGGAGTATGTGAGAGATGAACCTGGATAATGACTGAGCCATGAATGTCTGCAAAACTCTTTCTAGGAAGCTAAAATCTATGAAGTCCAACATGAGAAAAATGGCAGTTCTCATGGCAGTGGAAGACTTCAGTTCAAAGGTCAGATTTATCCAGAAGGAAAGTCTAGACCAGCAACAACTTCTTTTCTCCTGGTCAAAAAGTGCCTGTTTAGCCTCTTTGGGAACAATAATTTTTTTCCTCATCCTGCTATGGACATTTCTCTGTCACTGCTCTGCTTATAAAGATGTCAGTTGTCAAAACAGCCACATGAAGCAGTCTGTGGACAGCCTGTACACATAGAGACAAGACACTTGAGGTGGTATATTTCCTACCTCTCAAGGCTGCCTGGGTCCTCTCTCTGTCCATGCAGGACTGGGCACATCTGGGCTCCGTGCTCTACTGAAGAGTGTTCTGTCAGCTGGCTGTGCCAAAGCCCTTCTCTGCATGGAAAAGTCCAGTGTGATCAAAAAATCTCAGCACATTTAGTAATCAAGAAAATGTTATTCTATAGTCAATCCCACCACAGTCTTATGTCTCATTTGCTCTTCTGACAACCTCTGCTCATTGACCAGATGTCTTCAGTGATTTGTTCATGATGATGCAGCCAGAGTACTACTTCAATTTTGCTTGCAAAGAGGCAGCAACAGATGGTGCAAAGGAGGCAAGAGAATTATCTGCCATTAAGGAGAACAGGGCCTAAGACTAGCAAATGGGCTCCCTTTTTTTTTGTTTTCTTTTTTTTTTTCCTCCTTTTCTTTTCTTTATTTGAAAGAAAGGCAGTTCAGCTTTAATATGAAGCAAAACAAGTGGTAAATAAATAGGCAACCAGATAAGAAAAGGTTAAGGTTAGAGAAACACTGGAAGGAAGCAAAGAGGTTTAGGTGAGATTTATTTGCTTTCAAAAAAGTGCAAAGATTGCATAAAAGGAAAAAAGAAAGTAAAAGAAAAAGAAAGGTTTTAAATGCATGTAGGCAGTCCATGTGTAATTTTAGGTGGCTACTTAGAAAGAGAACAAGTCAAGTAATTGAAAGGAGAAATGAAATTGCAAAGGATCACAGGATTTCAAATTAAGTGAACAAATTGTATGGGGGAGGTATATAGATGATACAACACAATAGCTTGAATTGGCAGACAGCCTATAGCAGTGGTTCTGAGTGAATGGCCCTTCATCTCCTGTGGCAAATTGGAGATAATTCCAGCATTTCATAGTCATTTCACTTTTATTATCACCAAAAGTTTAGGCCAGTATTCTAGTACCTTGAATGTTTTTATAGTGCTAAGTTGAGCTGGAGAAGAAATGAACTTGATGATAAACTTGCTGACTCTGAAGAAGATAAAAGAAGAAGGCAAGGTTTTTAAGATTATTATACATTAAAGAAAATGACAGAATAAAAATTATTTAAATAATTAATTTGGAATTGAACAGAAACTATTTCATTTTGTTTTAAATAATTTTGGATATTTCTAAACTTTTTTGAAAACCATATGTCAATACAGAGAGTAGCAATGCTATTTCAAGGGATCACTATTTTACATTTTAAAATGTCAAAAAACGATGAAAATTTTGAAGCAAAACATTTCTATCAATGAGCAGCTTTTTTCCTGTTTCAAAAAATCTTGCCTCTTTGAATTGTCCCAAATAGAAGTTTCTCCTGATTTGGATCACAACCCAGCTTCAAAATATGTTGGTTATTTGTACATTCACTGACAATTCTGAGTCAAATTTGGTGTCAAAAGCCCAAGCTGTAACTAGCCTTTGAAGCCTAAATTTTTATGATAATGACTTGAATGTGTCTGAATCTGTCAATACACAAGCCTTTGGTCCAGCAAATGTGAAAAAAGTAGGAAAAAATTGAAGTAGAGAACTGAATAAAGCAAAATAAGCTACCAGATAGTATGGTGACTGTATTAGTCTCATGCTTAGTTGTTCATATTCTTCTTACCTCCCAAATAAATCTGCTGCTTAAATTTCTGTTTGCCACACTCAGTGCCACATGAAAAAAAAAACATTTTTTTGCCTGAGAATTCTATGTCTCAAGAGGTACGGTGTGTTGTGTGACAACAGCTATTGGGTGCTACTCTAAGGTTTGAAGCAATATCCTCATTTTCTCTCCTGCCCTTCTTCCTCCACTTCCTTATGAAGATGTTTTCCTTGGAAGTGTTGCTCATTACTCATTGCCAATGTACAAGTTTTACTCTGCAAATGAACCTCAGCTCCCATGACTTGACAGATGACTATTGCAGACATTCGGGAACATGAGGAAAAAGTGGTACAGACTATAATGAGATCATGTAAAATTCAATGCAGAATATTAAATGTAACAATTTTAAAATTCATATCTTTAATTGGCAGCCAAATGCAGCTCTTTCTATGGAGGTGATATGTGCTCCTGGCTTTTGCTTTTCTTGTGAAAACTGTCAGTCACATTCTGCATCAGCCTAGGTTTATGCTTAGCTTTATCAGGCAGACCAGTCACAGCACTGAATGGTATTACTGTAGACTTTCAGTGAATGAAAGTATAGATAACCATCTCAGATACCAGTTGGGAAAAAGGTAGAGATGCAAGTAGCTGAAGGGCTCCTGACCACATAATTCACATTTCTCATGGAGGAAAATGATCCATAAATTGTTTTAGACTTTCTCACTGATAAAACAGCAAGAATTTTGTTTCTGATGAGCACAGGAAGCAGTAATAGATAAGTATGTGTGCATAGACAGTGAAGAAAAAAGATTTGCATTTTATCAACAGAGTAGAGTATTAAAAATGTAACCCTGGATGTTTTGAAAATTACAACAGTGTGA
Source organism: Sclerurus mexicanus (assembly GCA_013396755.1). Classification (NCBI taxonomy): domain Eukaryota; kingdom Metazoa; phylum Chordata; class Aves; order Passeriformes; family Furnariidae; genus Sclerurus; species Sclerurus mexicanus. Next base: position 378,676 of record VWZF01004872.1, on the reverse strand, counting down.
ATAGAGAAAAATGTATCTTTTGTATGACAATCACAATATGAATGATAACACAGAAGATCATTTGTCCCTTCTGTATTAGCTACCAGCTGCATCTGTGGAAGCCATTTCAACCACAATAGCATAAAATAATTTCTAATGAAACAAATCTGAACAACCTGCCTGAATGTTCAAGGTGATTGGACATCTTTTGGACCATGAGGCATTCAAGGATTATGTTACTTCTAGTGGTGGATTCCTGTTCACTGCTACATGACACCACATTTAATAAGTTGGTTTTTGAGCGGGGCATCTTAGCAGTGTCCTGCTGTGCTAGCCAGACTGCTTGGGCTGGAGGCGTGCCTCACAACAAAGTTGTTTCAAACCTTTTGGTGAAAAGACAATAAGAAAACAGGAAAAAGTCCTTTCCTAGTTGGACCTGGTTTAAACAATTATAAAACCAAAGGTAAATATTTAAACAGGCTTCATGTCATTTTTAGAAAAATGGTGTAGAATACTAGTCTTCTCCCTTCCTTCTCCCTCAAAATCATGTGACCAGGATGACCAATATATTCCTTGGCTGCTGAACAGGATGATGATGATGAATCACTATTCTTTGATGAAAAGCAACCCAGGAAGAGTTGCTGCTGTGTAGTTGAAAGAGGTCAATATGTTTATAAATTGTCCATCAAGAAGGACTTGTTAAGGATTCAGCCTCCATTGTCAGTCTTCCTTTATTTGATTACTTGTATAGTTTTGCAATTATATACAGTATGATATATATATATATATTTTTATATTTATAGTTTCAAAGCTGGGAATTATCTATGATACTTTCCCCAGTAAACTGTGGCCCAAGGAATAAGCCAGAGAGCTGGTGGGGACAGGGAAGCAAAGAATTTTTTGAGGGAATTTTTTGTGAGAAAAGATGCTACTATATTTAGGGACAAGACTTGCCGTGATAAGCTTGAGTTTGCTAGAAAATGTGGTCACTGACACAGAGATAACACAAACGTTGTTGGAAAGGTGGATTTACAAGCCTCAGCCAAAGTCAGATCAATAATTCAAAAGTTTGAAACTGTTGGAAAAGCTGCCAGGTATGTCACCCAGTGTGTGCAAATGAGCAAGAGGAGATTGTCTTCACAGGAGAAGAAGGTCCCAGATTGTCTGGATAGTCTGGGACAGGAGGTGGAACTGATTTTAGCACACGGTGAATTAGGATCAGTCAGAAGGTGAAACCCAAAGAGGGACAGGATTGTTGAGAGACTGGATACCAAAATTTTGGGAATTAATAACTTCATTGAAAGGTATTCTGGGTATATGATATTGCTCTAGGGATAGCCGAGGGGAAGGGCTGTGAAAGGTGGTCTAACCCATGCTCAGGGGAAGAACCACAGTGGCCAGTCAGGAGACCCCAACCAGTTCTCCATCCTTTCTGTGTGCTGTCTGGTCTGTGGGTTAGTGCTCTGAAAGTGCAGCATAAAAACTCTGCTTTGTGCCAGTTCCTGAAGCCATGTTCTCTGGTGGATGAACTGTCAAGCACAGAAGTAAGGAAAGGTATTTATGGTTTCTCTGAAACCACTGAAACAAAGTGGTTTTACTCAGTGGAACCAGTCAGGAGTGGCTGTTGCTGCTTTCTCCTTACTTTCACTTTCCATGTAGATCTTCAGCAGCATCTTTTCAGGTCCTGTGTCCAGGGTGTACAGATAAACTGTACAAGTTTCCCATTACTTGGTATGTGCAAGATCTCAGAATGCCCAGTGAAGATATTCCATTTGCCCAAGCACCTGGCATGGCTCATCCTTCCCCAGAAAGTGAGGTAGGTATTATGACTGAGAGACCTAGTTGCAGCCTAAGCACCACTGGGATAATTCTTGTCTGAGTGACTTTTCTATCACTGTAATATAGCTCTGATTTCCATAAGAGTTCATTTCTGGTCCTGAGCAGGTACTGTATGTCACATATCACCCAGTTTGCTGTCCCTTTCCAATGATTATGTGATCACCCAGAGTTTTTTGACTCAAAATATGAGTCATTCCACACTTCAAGATTCCATCCTTATTTGTGTATTGTACAAGACACAGTTGGAAAGAGTGGGAGGCCTGGTGAAGCTCTATCCAACTCCCCATTAACAGATGTACTCATACAGCAGCAGACTGCTTGACTTTCTGCTTATCATCTTAGACCCTGCTGTCCTGAATGACCTATTGGATTGATTGATGACTTTGCTTTATTTACTGAGATGAAAATTATCAGACTCAACTTTAAACAGAACTGGGTGGAGAACATCTGAAGTTGACCAAATCAATCTGACAGAATTCCAAAGAAAATAAAGCTCCTTTGAATCTTTCAGAAAAAATAATGTGCTTCACATCTGCTACACTAATTATTAGGCAAAGTCTGAAGGAACAGAAACGGATGTCCACCACAGTCCCTAAGTTTGGAAGTGATTAATTCTACAACATTTTACTGCTCTAGGTTGACCATGAAAGGAGGACACACATTTTAGTGTGTCTTTTTCATTTCATTATTTGTTTCCTTATTGATTATATACAAACACTGTTTATAGTGCTGGGTAGTAGGACAGTATTGGGTAAGGCAGATGAGCACAAAAGAGAGAAAAAACTAAAATCTGTCCTGTGATTACATGGTTTACCTGGATTTAGGAATACAACTGCTGGTCTCGGGACAGTATCCAGCTCAGAATGGCTCTAAATCTCTGTAGATAAGAAGATCAGAGGATACTTCCAGAAAAGAATCTCTGCATCTCACAACTTTTCCCTGTATATCTACCAATTATGAGAAACAGGGTATCAGCCTAACCTGACTTCTCTCTCCCAGGCTGACAGTTCTTCGGGTATGTGAACGGCTTAGATTTTTCAGAAACTTCAAAGGGGAGCTCCATAAGACCTGACTGAATTTACAGTGCTAAATTCAAAATCGGGCTGTCTCCAAGCAAACATACGCTAAATGACTGAACATTAATGTACCATATCAACCAGTATGGCACCTAGATAATGACAAAGGCAGCAGCTCTCATACATTCTTCCAAATAAAATGCAATGCATCTCCGAAAGGTATTTGAGAATCTGCTCTGCATATTTACTGGCAAGATAATCTTTCTGTTCTATCCAACTGTTTCATAGCTCTGGAGCATATACTTTTCTTTCCTTTGTCCTCCTCCCTTTCCCTTATAAAGCTGACTTTATAAAGAACCATTTTTCAATATTGTAATACTTTATTAATGGAGTCTTAAACAATTGACTGTCTGGCTTCTCATTTTGCATTTTAGCCTAACACATGCACAGTTTTTACTTTATATCCTTTATAGGATTTTGCATATACTTTTGAAGAAAAAATAAAAGAGACATTTATAATTCAGGATAAACAAATTTTTTAGTAAGAATAAAAAGAGAGTTACTACCATCACATGCTTGTAACTCACAGTTATGGTATCAGGAAGCAATCAATATGTATGTGGTGCTGGGTACTACTTGCTGAGTGCGAGGGTGTCCCTGCCTTATGGTAGATGTTCTGAGTATTCTCTGAGTCAGTTCAAGATCACTGTTGATTAAAGCACAGGCATTCAAGAAACTGAGTGGGTGACTAACTTTAACTGCTAGAACTTTCATATTTCTAATGCAAAGGTAGCTAGCTGGTTTAAGCCTGCTGTTTAGTGTCCTCACACTATCACAACTACAACTGTGACAGTCACATCTTGTTCTCTTTCCTCATGAAAGGAGGAGACCACACTGCCAATTATGCCATGCTGTATGGATGATTAACTCTAAGCAAGTTATTGCAGGTACCAGTGTTGAAGACTTCTGGGCTGAAGACACCTTTGGCCTGGGAAGGATGCAGCTGTGAGCATGGGAAAGTGGACAAAAACAAGTCTGTGGCCTTGCAGCAGCATGGGAAAGTGGAAGAAGAAAAACAACAGAAAAACAAGATATGTTTTGAGTCTTACCAGCATGAGGAGAGGTGTGAACTACCTATCAGAAGATGGTTTAAGACTCGTGGAGAGAAGTGTTTGGCTAATAAAGTGTGACATGTATATGCATGGACAGATAAGAAAAAGTATAAAAGAGAAGCCTTCTGTTAATAAAATGGTTCTTGCTGTTGGCTCTTGTTGTGGCTGTTGTTGTCGTTAGTTGTTGCTGCTAGCTGTGAATATTCCTTGCCTCAGACTTCGTGNCTCTCTTGCCTCACTTTTTGTGTGTGTGTGTGTGTGTGTGTGTGTGTGTGTGTGTGTGTGTGTGTGTGTGTGTTTGCTCCGTTGCCGCAATTGGTGCCCCATGTGCAGCCGCTGCTGCATACCATAAATCATCTCACTGCCGCAGCATAGAGATCGGGTCAGGTTGATTTCTCCTGCTTCTTAGCAAGTTTTTTGGCAAAGAAATTTTCACACAGTGCTCTGCTCTTCAGCTGAGCAGACTGGTTTGGTGTTACTGTGGTTATCAGTGTCCATAGTGTGCTCCAGAAAACCCTGTGAACTGAGCATCTCCCTGCCACAGAGGCAGCCAGCTGCACTCTGAGATGTGCTAGCAGGAGTACACACAGCAAGGTGAGGGATGTGAGATCACATATAGGCCCCCCGGTACAAGGGAGATAGGGAAACTGGAGTGTGGTTTGCAGACGTCCACCAAAATGGTGGGGTCTAGAGTGCTTGCCCTGAGAGAAGAGGCTGGGTAATATGGGCTCAGCTACCCTGAAGAAGGGAAGACTGGTGTGAGGTTAACAGCAGCCTCCCAATCTCTACCAGTATGGTATGATAGTGCCAGGCTGTTCACAGTGGTGCATTGTGGGAAGACAAAGGATGATGCAAATGAAACTGGAAGTTCAAACAGATGTGAATATAAGCTTTTTCATCCTGAGGGCAACCAAGGGCAGGAACATGCTGCTAAGGGATGTTGTGTCATCTCCATCCTTGGAGGATTTCACAGCCTGACAGTACCCAGCTTTGACCCCAGCGCTGACCTTGATTTGAGAAAGGTACTAGAGACCTTCTGAAATCCTTCCCAGCCTGCATGGTCCTATGATGCTCTTGCTTTAAGAGAGGTGATGGATTCATGAGTGGAGTTCTTTTACAGTTTGCATAACTAGGGTTAAATGCACAGAGCTTGACTAACAGGATCTTAGGATGTACAGTTTTGTGAGCACCTCAAGTAGATCTGTGGCTTCGTGAATTATGGTTAAGTCTAAACGGACCAAGCTAACCACAACTGCAGACTTCTCTTTAGCTTTATTAAAAATTAAAATTCTTAAAATTAAGTATTCTAAACTATTTTGATCTCTCTTTCCTCATTGACTTTTCTAAAACTAAAATAATTTATCTTTTAGATGGAGAGTAGTATCTGCCAGAAGACTGAATGGCAATTAAGGCGACCCAGTTTGTCTTTTTTTTTTTTTTTTTGTGCTTCTGTGTCCTGTTGATGAAAATGGATACAAATTAGCAGGATTATATAATTATTCAACTGAAAAATTTCTTCTGGTTCATTCTGTACATAAGCTAGTGCTGGCTGTGGAGAGGAGAAAGCTACTACCTTACTCTTGGGAATTTATGTGGAAAGTAATGTCAGAACAGCAATTTTAAACTTTTATTTTAGAAGCTCTATGTGATTTCTGTAGTGAAATACGTTACAAGCTTCTAATGTTTTTTCCTGTCAAGATCAGAGTAGAAATAACACAGATATTTGCAAGTAAAATGCAAAGTAAAAAATCTAAACCCGTGTCTGCTTTTGCACACACTATATATCTTTGTATAGCTTTGTATTTCATAACTGGTTTTACCTATTTCTATTACTACTGCTATTGCTACTGCTACTGCTGTTAGTATTGCCATTATGATTAACAATTACTACTTTTTCCCTCATTTAGCATGACTTCAGGATGATTTTCAAAATTGACATGATTTCTGAGTCAGTAATAAAGACTTTAGAAGATCACAACAGGTCCTTCAGTGTTTGATAAGCTAAATGCCAACTTTATTATAGACTCATTATATTTTAACTTTGAAAAATCCTGTGCATGCCAATCAGCTTTCATCTGAAAGTAAGATGTCTACATTTTTTTAACAATACAAATTTTTTTATCAAAATATAGAAATACAGAAGAGATGCAGAAGTTTGTGGCAGTGTTAGAGTATGAGCTTTTTGTGGGCAGATGTTCCCTGTGTGAAGTGGGGTTTCTGCTGAGGTGGTTACCTCTTTACCTTCTCACCCAGTCTCTCTCTGCTTGCTGCCCCTGTTCTACTGGAGAGCACTGTTCTGAGAACACAGGGTGTCATCAGAGCTTGATCAACTCCCAGGAAAATCTGCAGTATTAGTTTCAATAGTCAATGAAGGGAGTTAGCACTAGCCCATCTGACTTTTATCTGCGGGGATTAAGATGTGCTCAGCCTCCTCCTTGCAGAGCTGTGAACTTGGCAATCTGCTGTGGATGGGTGGCAATGAGCAATGTGGAAGTAGTGATATTTTCAGATGGCACTGTAAAACGTATGGGAGATATTGGGCCAGGAAGATGAGTGTTTAGAAGCCTTTGAATTCTGTAGCAGGCATATATTGATATAATAACATGCAAAGCAGAACACAGTGAACCTGTTATTCAGGCTGACCTGTTACTGATTTAATTCTGAGCAATCATTTTGTCAGGGGAAATTTGGTTAGTGCACTAAACTGTCTCTTTAATATTCAACTCCATGACTTTTGTTTTTGGTTCTGAATGTCTATGAAACTACAGTAAAATGCCTGCTGTGTAAATGTTGATGAAGACAATATGTCATTTATTGTGAAAATACTTGGATCTGGAGCAATTCTATCCTGGCCCACACAATGAATGAAGTCATGGGCTTCTGAGTAATGTATAATATCAATGTTACCCATTTATCACTCGTATAGACAGTTGTGCTTGATTGGCTTTGGCACTAAAAGAAAAGTCTCCAGTATGCAGCAAAACCTGTCTATATCAACAAGAAGGTTCTGATAATAAAGCCCAGGGTGCTACCCATCTTTTCACATGAAACACCAGATACACTAATTCCCTCATCTTTCACAATGCAGACTATCATCTTCCAGCTGCTTGCCAGCTTATTTTATACCCTTTGTCATATTTTCCATACACAAGCTTTCTCATTAGGAGATATACTGGAATTATTTCAGTCTGTTATGACTTATTTGCAGCTTGAGATTTCTTTTTCTATGACCAGGTTAGATAAGTATTTGAACCTTTTCTAACCCTTTGATAGATGCCTCTTTGATGATCACTAACAACTAAGCAGGCTGTATATCTGACTCTGAACTGCTTTCTAAATGATCTTCAGAGATAAAATGATTATGTTTAAACATTAGAAAAAAAAAGTTACCAATACGTGCAAATGTTATCTACATAAGTTTCTGTAGATTAAATAAGTGTATCAAGGTGTTTCCATCTCCTATTTTGTCCCAGCATATGGGCTCTACTAAAGCAAGCAAACACTTCAGCAGTGTAACATGGCATGCTACCGAGCAGTGCAGGTGCATCCATACAAATGGATGGCAATGTAAAATCCCCAAGTAGATAGTGAGCTTGACTAATTTGATAGAATCCTATATTAAAAGAGGCTAACAAGAGTCCCTGGATCACACTTGTGATCCATAGTGTTTCAGCAGTTTTGAAAGTTTCTGGCTTGATGTAAATTAGCAACACAGCAGTTTTTCATTAGCAGTTGTTGCCTCCTTACAACTTCTGCCTCCGCCCAAGATGTTAAGGCACAAAAAGTCTTCACAGGTGGACAAGGTCCTTTTCATTTAGTGTCAGCTGTGGATCTCAGAAATTGCTGGATTTGCAGATCCAAACATTATCTTCTATTCTTCCTTGCTGAATAGCAAGATACTACCAGAGAAGCCCTGACTATTGTAAGAAGCATATCTGTTTCCAGCTTAGCTTTCACAGCTGCATAGTTTTCCACCAGACTAAAATAGGAGTCCATATCGTCAGAGCTAGGGTTAACTGTAGGATATTCTGACAGTACAGGTCCTCTGGTTACAAGTAGTTCTGAGAATAGCCCTTGCCTGTGAACCAGACTTCTTAATTTTTAAATATTTGACCTACTACATCTTTTCTATCCTGCATATATTTATTTTTACTGTGTGATACAGTAACAACTGTAACTTTATGTCCTTGTCTGTGTGCAGTTAAGAGTCTTGAAGACTATTCCTGACTACATTTTAAAACAACACACTTGAGAGGGGACCCTGACCACTGTGAACTGGGTAATGTTTGAGTATATTTAATACTGAAGATATCAAACTTCAATGATTTAGTATAAACACTTGGCAGGAATAGAGACAGTAAGAATGCAGATAATTGGATTTAAAAGTGGTTCTGACTTTGCAGCCATATAATAGGCTTGCTAAAATCTACTGCTGATAAGATGATATCCCATTTGTTTAGAGCTAAAGACATCCTGTTTTCCTGAATGATTAAAGGGAATGAAGGGGGAAAATCTCTGAAAGTTCAGTGGCTACATAATTCATGTTTATTATTTTCCCTGGAAAGGAGTCTCTGATATTCACTCAGTGAAAATGAAAAAAAAAAAAAGGAAAAAAAAGCAGAATACCATTTTCATGTCACAGTAACATAATGAATGACACAAGCCATTCACTTCACAAGGGATGGGCAATGGGCACTCTTGATGTAGGCAATCCATAAATCTCTTTCGCTGTGTTTGTCAGCAGTCATTTTTAAGGGCTTCTTTCTCAATTCACAGGTTGTGGTTATTAGTAACCTCATACCTGTGCTGCAGATGTCATTGAGGCTTATTCCTCGGAGCCATGTCATCAATCATGGTTTTCACATCCTGGAGTAGAATAATCCATAGTATTTTTTTTCTTCCTCTAGTAAGCACAACTTCCAGAACTTAAATGGAAAATGTGAGATATAATCATCATGCACATGCACAAACCACATTCACTTGGCCACTTAAACCGATGCAAGGCACTGACATTTTTGGTAATACTGTACAGTTCTCTGAGACTTACCTTGTATGCATGGAAAAGAAAGGCAACCACAGCTTTGAATGACATACAGGAATTGCTGCTGATGCAGCTGACTTTGGAATTGCCATAAACATGTTCCAGATGCTACTTTTCATATGGCAGACTGCAGTCTTGCTTCCCGAGGTGTTGTCACATTGTGAGAACATCTCACACAGTCAGTGCTGTCCAAAAGTACACAAAGAAACCTGTCCTGAGGCTTTGTAACCTCAAAGTTTTGTTTCAGGGCAAGGATGCTTGCAGGACCTTATGAATGCATGATGCTTGTCAGAGGATGAAAAAAGTAGTTGAAAAGGTGTCTGTTTAATAAAAGCACAAGAGGTATTCCATGTATTTCAGCAAGAAAATGTCTGTAATCTCACTACAAAAAAAGTCTCATCTAGTGTGCAGTTCTCAACTGTAAGGTGGAAGATAAGGAGTCTAAAGTATTGTCTAAAATATGGTGTAAGTGTGGTAAAATGTTATATGCCATCATACAAAATTCGTTCTAACAGTGTGTCTGCACATTTTCTAATTATGATATTTCCAATCCAGGACGCTTTGTAGGTACATTGCCAACATGGCAAACAATCAGCTTCTTCCCTGGAATGAGTTGTGCCTTAGTAGTGAATCTCATAAATTTAACTGATTGGCACATATATCGGAGTTGCGATTTATACCTTGGCTGTTCATCAGTGACACTGTACATTTGCTGCCTTTGCACAGAGTACATAGAGTATCTGTACAATTGCATACTGAGATCTTCACTTTACTCTCCCTGCCAAGTATTCTTTTTCAACCTGAGCATATTTTTCCTGTACTCTGATCATGGATTTAGTAGAAAAATATAGTTCTGACAAACTCTTCCTGAAATTGCTACTGTAGCTCTTCCAATCCACCTAAACCCTTCCCACAGACTCTGTCAAAAAACAAGCAGAATCTGCCCTTAAGCTCATGCCCCTTAAGCTTGGGGCATGAGCTTCTTATCTCTTTTCATCCACATAGCTTCATTTTTGGTACTCTCTAGCTTAAATTTAGAGTAGGCCAGCTGACATCACAAGTAGAAAGAAAGTTGAGCAAGAGAATGCATTGATATTTGTCTTCTATTCTTTCAAGCATTGTGGAGAAAATGGACTCAAAACACTCAGCTTGGAGAATATAAGCCTAAATACGAGCATGAACTCAGACACATAAACGGGGTGCAAGTCTGTCTACTGTTGGTCACCATTTTTGAGGAAGCGGGTACTGTCAACTCACCCTTTCTCAACTCCTTTGGCTGTTTCTTCAGGTTAGAAAATCTCTCTTGCTGCTGCTAAGCTATTTGAAAGAACTGACCTAACAATGAGGTGGAAAGCTATTCAAAGTATACTGTAGGAGTACAGTTGTACAAGAGTTGTACATGCCACTCTCTCTTCCTGTCTCACTGGACACTAATGGAGGCAACTTCCTGAGGCTGCTTGTAGGAGAGCATTGGATTAGAATAAGCTCTGGACATTCAGACTGTTCTTTGACAATTTTCTGAGTGCTCAAAGTTATCCTTTCTAATGCAGCCAAAACAGTAACACATTTTTTTTCTCTGCCTGACCCTTTTCTTTGGCAGGTCTGATTTCCTCCTATTATTCTGTGCACCCGGACACATTCCATCCCTGCTTTCCTGTACAGAGGTGCCATCCATTAATACATCTGTTCTTTCATGTCCCTGATGGAACCTGCCTATTGTTGAACACAGCAAATGTTTTGAAAAGATCAGCTCCCAAATGGGACCATGAACATGGGACAAAAAGTTCAAACTGAAATGTTGGCTGTTGGACAAAAAGTTGAGTGCCTGGAGCAAAGTAGTTGTGTTTTCTGCAGTGCTAAGGACTTAGAACTCTCACCATAATCCAAACTAGGAGCTGTTAAGATGACCATTTTTTAAGGTCCTTGGAATTTGACAGGTTGAGTGAGCATAAATATGTGCATGTCTTGATGTTTAAGTATAGCAAAATCCCACAAGTTTCTGAACAGTATTACCAAATGTGAGAAGCCTAAATCTTTAATTTAGTTGTCTTGTTCAGCTGCTTAAGGCCTATCAAGATACTGACTCTGATACTACTTTTTCACCACAGGGAAATTCTCATTCATCATCTCAGAATCATCCTTTAAAATGCTCACAGATTTTATGCTAATGATGTCTTCCTTCATTTGTGGAAGCATTATGAAGGTCCAAAAGTGATCCAGCAACACAATGGGGAATAACATTAGTTTCCAGTTCAATGTGAATTGGCATATGCTAAAACAAACCAATATACCCAGAGATGGCTGGATTTACTCCCTCTGCTCAGTACATTAGGCCTATTAGACAATTCACATATACTTTGTACATTAATGACTTTAGAAAAATGTGAAATATCAAATGTCATATATTAAAGCACCTGTCAAAACAAAAGAGTTTGACGGGATAATTTAAAGATTCTTAGATTAGTTGCTAAATTTCACTTTTTACACTTTCAGTTCTTGACAAACACAGCAACTTTTTTTTTTTTTACCCCCAAGGAGTAAAACTTTGTTATGCATATAATTCCTTTGGTGTCATTGAGAAATGAAACAGTCCAGTGCTAAGTGACAGAAATAAACCTGGCTGTATGCTTCCCAGCTGCTCTGCACCAGAGAAGCTTTGTGGCAGTTTGTCCCTGCAAAGCACTGCTTTCACTGCATGCCAAAAACTTTTCTTGGTATACTTTAGCAGCAGCTATGTACAGAATCCCTTGAGTAGCTCACTCAAGTTACTAGTGTCTTCTATATTTTTCTTAGTTGATTAAATGTAGAACTTTTGCTGTTCCTGCAGATGCTCAAAAATAACTTCTTCCTTTCTCCAAAATTGTTCGTGGAACACGACACTGTAGAAGAGAAATCACTTTCATTGACTAAAGGGATAGAAAATCGGCAGAGCAAGTAATCGAGGGCCTCTGAGGGTTTAAGGAAAAGAGATTCTTGGTACAGGGGAAAGGTATTTTTTTATAGCAATAGACAGAAATCATTCGGATGCAGAAGGACCCTGTGTTTTGAAGAAGGGAAAGCTCAAGTGTTTCAGGAGGCTGTGTATCTTTTATGGTAATTTAGATTATGCAGATTTAGAGCACAGACGTTTTGAAAAATCTGGGGAATTCTCACCTGCCAACTTGTAGTGTCTATTTCATTTATCTTAGGACCTTGCCATGCAACACTTCTGAAAGTGTATTTGATTACAAGCCTATTCATGAGACACACATTTTAAAGAGTAGTCATTGACCTTGGATATCTACTGTTGAATGTGTAACCTGAGTTTGATTTTCACAAATGTTGACATTTTTAAGATTGGACCTACAAAACTACAAAAACTTTGAAAGCAAGGGCTCAAATGTTTAGGTTTAGGGTCTTGTAAGTATCTGTACTATGTGAAAAGAAGCAAGTCAACATAGTATATACAAATGTGTGAATCTGCATGCCATATCATAACATTCAATATTATTATGTTCTGTGGGGTACATAGTGATGACTTACATAAGAAACATGTTCTTCAAAACAAAAGAGAAGTCAGAGACCTGTAAGACATTATAACTTCTGTTTTGAATGTTCGATATCTTTTCCCTTCAGTTTAAATATCTTTCACTCATACAAATTACAAATCAATACTCTAACCACAAGATATCCATCAGTCTTATCTCTTGCTTGGCATATACTAAAATGATCATGATTATCACTTGTAAAAAATACTTGTTAATTAAAGTACCTCTTCAGGGCATTTTTGCACAGCCTATGATCTAAGATTAATGGCTACAGCTCAGCAGACCATTGTTAGGTATTGCCTTCTCCATTCTCAGGAATGATAAGGATTTAATGAATTATATCTTGATTAATGAATTAGAGTAGAACATGATGTTGGTGAGAAGTTCATTTCCTTCTACAGAAAACAAATACTTTGATTTTTTTTCCCCAACAGTATTTGCTAGTTAGTACTCAGATATTGGTATTTAAAATACAATATATGAAATGTTCAGATGAAACTGGTTAGATTTACATATTACTATGCAGCATTATATGGCATGTTCAGTCTCTAGGATGTCATGAAGACAGGTTAATAGAAGATAGGGCAAAATAAAGAACTCATTCTCTGATCCTGACTGACTTGGACATTTTCTTCTTGTTGCTTCCCCATTCTCTCCTCAACTGCCTTTCTGCTCTGAACTGTTTGACAGAATGGTATATGGCTTGTGCTGCATTATTTGACAAATATCTTGTGATATAAATACTATCTATTTTGTGTCATTTCCATAAAGGGCAAAGCTAATAATTATGTTCTTGATAAAGCTTTCACATCTATATGGACCACAATTTTCCTTTTTTTTATGGAATTTTAGAAGAGCTTACAGCATTTTGAATCCTTGGTGTATCTATGAAAACACTTATTGCTTAGTATTTAATATGAAATTTTAAAGCTAATCACAGTTATTTGACTAAGTTTTGTCTGACTGACACAATGTTCCTCAGCAATGAAAGGTTTTCTGAGAAAAGATACTTAGGGTCATTTGGAAATTGGGAACTTTTAATTGATCTGAAATTAGATACAAATAAAAACATGCTTCATAAAATCACATGTGTTTTAAGGAAAGAGTTCTTGAAATGATCGTGTTACTGAGCTGAGATGCTGCTCATTTAGAACAGGGGATGTTTTAGTTTCTGACATTTTCTGTATTGGTAACCCTTGATGCACAATGAACTTAACAGCTGTCTGTTCTTTCTTTTACTACAATGCCATCTTGTACCATTATCTGACTGATTTGCATGAATTGCTTCTCAGAGGAAAGGATCCACATGCTATAAACCTTTTTGTTTTGTCTGAGGGAAAATTGGGCAGAGGGTGAGCTGCACAGCTCTATTGGCTTTCCTGGGATGCTACAGACAGCTGGTTTGAAGCTCAGCCTTTGCTTTGAAGCTCAACCTAGTTTGTCACTGAAAGTACACAGTGGGAGAAACCCTTGCCAGGATGGCACTGAAAGATCTTTGGGGTCCTTACTCTTACAGTAGAAATGTGGAAATGTGCGGAATCCAGATTCTCCAGATCCTCTATTTGTTGGGTGCAAATAGGCCAGCAAAGTTGAATTTTTTACTCGCGATACTTGATGTTGTTTCTTTTCTTCTAGACTGCAAAGTGGACAAATGATTGCGTCAACTGAATGCAGCCATGTCTTCTGCAAGCAGTGTCTCTGTGATGCCCTTGAGAATCCCAACACTTGCCCTACCTGAACAAAGAAACTCACTCACAGACAATACAACCTTGCTTGTATAGGAGTAACATCTATTTCTCAGGACAAACTCAGTGGGATTTTGAGAGGGAAATGTCATGTTTTCAGTGCTCAGAAGAGTTAAAGAGCAGCAGGTTGTGCACATGTTGCACACAAAGAAGACTGGGTTTTTTGGTTTTTTTTTAATGTGTCTGGTTATAATGTCACATTGATGACTGTCTCTAAGCTAGACCAGCAGCCTATACCAAGAAGGAAGCAGCTAAACAATTTCCTTCTACTTTTTTCATGCTTAGATAAGGGCAGTCTGAATATTTTGTTATTTCATGCTCTCTAACTTATTTCCACAATCACATAGAGATGTGGAATTCAAAATGCATATCAGAAATTTGCGTTTTCATTACATGTTATTTTTTATCTTATAGAATATATATACTTGAATCCCAGTGATGTTTCACATTGGCAAGAACTGTTAGATAATACAAAGGTTTTTTCTTTATTTACGTCTTGTTGTATATGGTTTAATTTTTTCCTGCATTTAGTTGTATTAGTATTGTCCATTCCTCTATGTTGGACTCTGCTAGTAGAAAAACAGTTCTTCTAGTGTAGAAATAAAACTATCAGTTTGATCAATCATAGGTGCTCATTCTTTAATCACACTGTAGTAATTCATTTTGGGGGGAAAAATTCCAAAGATCGGAGTATTTTAGTTCATGTGGCCAGTGTGTGTTGAATGGGGAAGAGGAGAAAGGTGCTACCTGGGGTGGGAGTGATATGGGACAAGGGAGTGTAGTCCTGCTCCAGGCTAGGGGAGTCGGGAGTGCAGAGGTTGGTTTGTGAATGTGAGGAGCCCAGGAGTCTGCACAGAGAGGGCTCCTTGAGCGGAAAAAAAATGAAAAAACTGAGAAACCTATTCCTGTATGAACTATGTATGAACTATTGCTTTTGAAGACTGTAATGCAGATTTGGTTTGTTTTGCCTTTTTTTTTTTTTTTACACTTTTTAATGTATTGTGAACCTTTTAATGAATACCTTTCCAACTGGTTATCTAGTATTTAATACTTTCTTCAAATTATCTAATATCTAATTTCTTTCCATAAATATAAACCTCTTGTGATGCCATCAAAAAGGACACAATCAAGAAGTATCAAATAGCTTACAAGAGCTGCATGAAGAGCAGACATTTGATATTGTTAGAAGGTAGAAATGTAAGTCATAGATCCTTCAAAAGATGTGGATAGGTATCTTTGTGGATGGGTACCTGTGGGCATCTGGAAAAGAGAGGGATGAACAGAGAGAAATATGTGGGTATATTTCTAGGTATAAAAATATTCCCTAGCAATAATGCTGTTTTCTATACAAAAGTTTTGCCTATTCTTCATATTACCTCTGCATAAAAGGAGTTGATGAGGTTTATTTTACTCTTGATACACTTGAGATAGAAAGAGTCCTCAGATGAAAGGACTACAGCTTGTAATTAAAAAGCTTTAAATTGTTAATAAACAATTATTAATTGTTAATAATAAAGCTAGGAAAGCAAATTTATATACCTAGATCTTTGCTTTGAGTTGTAAGCCAAATGTTACAGAAAATTTCTGAATCTATTTTTTATGGTTTACAATAGTGCCCATTAGTTATTTTTCCTCATTGAATTTGCTGTGTTGCAATAGTTGCAAGGTCCATACTTTTTCCGTCTTCATCATTTTAATTATAAAACCCATCTTTAATCATTGGTTTTAAAGAAAGCTATAGGGACTGAATTCTGAAAGTAAGGAGTATGTGTCTTCCTCCATCTTGATGCAATACAGATGACAAATATTAATTAAACAGGCAATTTGCAAAGTACAAGTTTCCATTTAGATCTCTATAGTCTTTTTTTTAAGTGTACCACCTCATAAAATAAGGAAGAAGAACTGATCAGTAAAATAAAGTGATGCAACAGGCAAAGCAAATTTGCATTGCTTTGTTGAATGTCCTATCAAGTGCCTTGTGCTAGCTTGTCAGATCTAATCAAAACTCTTTGATGCTGTGCCTTCTGGATGAGTGATTTGATTTTAGCCAAATTTGGCACTCATATTTAAGCTTTAAACTAGATGTGGCATATAATGTTCATGTTTTGATCACTGCTTCAGTAAACACAAAGAATTTTTTTAAATATTTTACAAGTAAGACATAGAGTTGCAAGATTGTACTTGACTTACAAAACAACAAAATAAATCTTAAGAAAACCATCAGCATTCAATAAATTATGCACTTCACATCAAGCTATGTTGACATCTTAAATGAAGTATAGCTTCAAGAAAAGGTGTTAAAAGGGAAAATTATAGATGTACAGTGAGTTTCTTTAAAACTATCACTTATTCCCATTCCATCACTGTAGATGTCATTTTCTCTTTTGGAATTTATTTTTTTTCCTACTTTTTTTTTGTGCTGAAGTGTCTGAATTATGACAGAAACTGCCATATTATGGATAATTCTTGATAAATGCAAAAGGAGATGAAATCTCTGCAAACTCAATGAATATTTAAGGTCACATATATAATATTAGTTCTGACAGATTGTTAAACCTGAGGGCTTTTCTTTAACCGAAGGAAGTTTCATTGAAAACTCGAGAATTTCTTTAAGTATGTATTGCACATCATGTGTACATATTATAAAATTCTTGTTTCTGACAAGCACACATTTGCTTTTCCTTCCTGTGGCTCTAGACCAATACACAGCCCTTCTGTTCTTCTTACCCTCTCACACTACCATGTCGATATCATAAGCTACTAAACAAAATACACATTTTGCTTGCACTACTAGGTTATCACTTCAACAGGCTACTTTGGGTATGTAAGAAGAAAGCTTACAGCTGAAATATGTGAGAGGAAATTAAAATAAAGAGGAAATCTCAGGAAATTCAGAGTTTACTTTTGCTCTGGATCAGCCTGCCAAAATTCACTTATGCAACTCAAATGTACCATACACAAAGGTGAGTCATTTGCTCCATTAGTAGGTGCCAATTCTCCTAATTGTTGGTATTTCCTGCTTTCATTCAGGGTGGAATCAGGAAATGTACATATTATGAAAATATTTGTAATAACTACAGGAGGCTAATAATTATTTTCAAAGCAACCAAAATCAGGAAATTCAGTCTTAAGTTTTCGAAATTGACCTAAGTTTTGATGCGTATTTCCACCCACTACCAGCCTTCTTACAGTACAGGATCTGAATCATATATCAAGTGGTCATCAAGATTTGAGCCATTTCAGTCAATGTCAGAATGAATGCTGGACCCTGTTGCTTTTTTTGTGGAATTATATGTTTTCCTTCCAAATGTGGAAAAGGCGAAGAGGGATGTAGAGGTTTTTGATACTTGCTTTCTGAGTGATAGTTGCAGTAGATTATGTTGTGCATTTTGGCCAGTAACCCTTACTTTAGAGCTCTTGTGGAGAAATACTTATACCATACTACTTTAGCAAATATTGTTTCTAGAGCAGATCTCAGCCAAACTCATAAAATGCTGTAAACTGTGTTAATAACTCATTTCCTTTTTAACTTTTCTGTCTTAATATTGGAGAAAGCTGAAGGATTCTGGGCAGAAGATGGTATCTTGAAGATAGTGGTAGCTATGTGGGGAAACCTGGATTGTACATGGGGGCTGAAAACTGATAAAGAATTTAGGGACTTGAGAAACTTAGCTACAATTGTCTTAAAATTAAAAAAAAAGTAAATCTTTGGTTTATCAAATATCCTACAGGTCTATGCAGTTGTCTATTACTTTTCTAAATATATATTTGCAACCTTACCTGCTTCTGAATTTTAATTGATCAGTATGCAAAAAGTTGCGACTATTGGAATGTTACCTGTTACTTCCTTTTAAAAGTGTAGAGATGTTGTACAGCAAAGTACAAGAAAACTTAAATCAGGTTTTTTATCAGCTGAGCTTAAATGGTGTGAATTATTTGACAAATTTTGCTTGATTCACCTACTTTCATTGCATCCTGTATTCTCTTAAGGGCACCGTGAATTTCTGCAGGCCATGATTCACTGTTCTGAGAGTTCTGAGAAACTATCTATTGAGTTAAATAAAGAATTAAATAAAGAGTTAAATACACTGCATTTTTGATTGAATTTATGAATTTTGGGGCAACTTGATGAAGCTCTCAAAGATGTAGATATTTTTGGAGAAATTATTCAAAATTACTAAATCCTTGTGAAATTTAACTAATGTGACAGCAAAGCAAAAGACGCTTAAGAAACATTTTAAATGAGTAATAGTCACTTAAAAAAACTTAAAAGTTCCTGCATACATTTTACAAACTCCTAGTCCTACACTTAAAAGCTTCCTGCAGGTGAGATCTGCTTTTAATGTTTTTTACTGACTTAGATACAGCTTCAAAACTACCTACTTAATTCACTCATTCTTTTGCCCATACAGTATCCTCCTATTTAAGGGCATGAAGCTTGCTATTCTTTAAGACTTATCTTCCCTGTCTGAGGAGGAACTGAAGAAATACAAGAGATACCTAATGTTATATGAAATACAAGTTTTGCTGCATAACCAGTTGAAGTTCATTTATGGTTACGGTGGGAGTTTTTAAGGAGCAGTTTCTGAAACACAGAGCCTGAAGGAAAAATGTTTTCAATCTTTCCTTTCAGTTTAGTGAATGTGTACTGAATATCACAATACATAAAAAAAAGGTATATTTTAGTATTGCATAAATTCAGACATATATGAGAAAGAATTCCCTTTAATCCTACAACATCCTAGAGGTCAGAACACGGTTTTGAACTTGTCTGGAAAACGTCAATATTTTAGTGAATTATGTTAGTCAAAACTAAAATATTTTGGTCAGGAAATATTTCTCAGTGGTTCTAGTTTCTGTATTATTTAGGTTCCCTTCTTCTCAGTCAGACTACATTTTCTCTCATGCATCATAATTCCTCAGTGAAGCCAAATATCAGGTTTCCTTCTCCTCATATAAAGCTTGTCTTCCTCAAGACGCTTCTTTACTATTACTTTTTTTAATTAGAACATACCAGCAACTGCCCAAGACAATGTGACTCTTGCTTTATGATAGACAAATAATCACATGATCAGGGTGTGTTTTTCATTTTCTGCTGTTGGTCTCAAATACCTTCTTTGGAAGACAGGCAATTCACCTATAGCCTGACCAGTAATTATTTACTTCTCTCTTTTGGTCCAGTTCCAGTTTCTTATTACTCGGCTGAGCCCAAACTTGCCTTTCCACTACCCAATATATATATATCTTGTTTATTCCAGTTGTTTCTTTTATGCCTACCCATACTTTTGTAGTTTAACAGAGAATGACCTTTCAGTTTACTTATCCAATAAAAATATAAAACATTAAGTTGTACCTAAAGCTCTTTGTAATTGCTTAAAAACAGAATGTATGTATCTGAGAGATAGCTAGTTGACAGGACAAAATTCATTACCTTGTCACACAGGAGAGCAGATTACCAGGGATATGATTTTACTAAGCTATAGTTTTGTTAGTCTAGCCCCTCTGAGTTGTTCTCAAGGTAACTGAAGAAGAACAATTCAGCTTTTCTTTGTGCTCAAATCTCCATCCTATTGGAACTTCTTTACCATAATTGGTTTCTCATATTTAATTTTCCATATTTGTGACTGAACCAGACCATTCATCAACCAAGTTCTTTCTCTCCAGATTTTTAAGGAGATTCTTTCCTCATATATTTTGTTTAGTGTTGAGGTATAAAGTAAAAATTGAAAGCAGAAAAGTGTGAGGTACTGTCACCTTAGTGCCACCTCAGCCTTGGGCACCTGAAGCATTAAAGTCTCTCATCTTATCCCAGAAAAGATTCCTAGATAACTTAAAAATCATTCCACGAGGAATACATACAGCTAAATTGCACAGCAGGAGAGATCTACCTTATGATCCTTGAAAAATCTGCCAGTAGAATATAATATTTCTCATGCACCATGACCTGACACCATGGCTAGAGGACGTATTGCTCTATCTGATTTAACATACTCATGCAGACTGAGAACTGCATCGTACATTTCTAAGACCTATTTTTATTGTAATGATACCTTGGTAAGTCACATGCTAGCCCCAAAACAGCAAAGGAAATGCAGCATCTTATCTGGAGTGGCTTGTTAGGAGACAACTCCCTTACCAAGTTCCAAAGAGTTTCTTCAGCAATGGACTACTATGTTCTTTCACAGAGGCAGTAAATGGCCCTTGTCCATTTAATACCCTGCAAAGTAAAATCCTGAAAAATCTATTTTACCTAGGACTAGATGTGTGAAGTATGTAAACATGGAATTGCATGTGTGATATCCTTGTTGTTTGGTCAGAACATAAGGAAAAATTGTAAGAATTAGCAACACCATGGCACTTGGACAAGCACCTGTTTCCAAGACCATGCACCTGCAGTAGTCTGTAATGTGTATTATTTTTCACTTGGGAGCTAGCTCAACAGTGTGAAGTAGAATAAGAAATGCTATGGAATTTGTGTGGTGGTTTTACCATCTTTTACTGCAATTTCAGGTTGTTAACTAGGATAGATACTGCTATCTCCCACCGAATTCCTGAGTGTTGCAGAGAGAGAGGATGACCATGGCACTCTTGAAGACCCTATCTCTTCATTTTTTTCGCTTTTGTTGGGGAACTTGAGATAGACTTTGTCACAGCATGCACTTTAGAGTAGATACAGAAAATTGTTCAAGCTTTTCCACGTTTAA
The DNA here is from genome assembly GCA_013396755.1 of Sclerurus mexicanus. Classification (NCBI taxonomy): domain Eukaryota; kingdom Metazoa; phylum Chordata; class Aves; order Passeriformes; family Furnariidae; genus Sclerurus; species Sclerurus mexicanus. The sequence continues at coordinate 357,713 of VWZF01004872.1, read as the reverse complement.
CTATGATCTCATTTTCTCTGTTGTCATTGGAAGTGGTGACATGGCTTTCTGTCCCCTCTCTCCACTGGAGAGATTACTTTCACCGACAAGCTGAGCAGAAGGTATCCCTTGCACCCCTCTATCTCATAGACTGGAAACATCGTAGATGCTGTAAAAAACTTAATTGCACTTCAGACCTTGCTGTGTCTGTGTCTGACTTGCACCTTACACTTTCAAAATGCTGACTTTTCACAGTTATTCTCTTCTGAACAATTACTGTGTGAATTATTGGTTCACATGAAGAGCGGCAGATACTACTGTGTGTAACGTAGAACTGCTATGACTATAATGAGCAAGGCTGCAAAGAAGTCACTGACATCAGGCAGGCAGGGCTCAGAGACTCATCTCATTAGTGTTCTAACCTCCAAATCACCATTCCCGATCCATCCCTAGGGGCTGTGATATGTGTGAGACATTGAACTTAATGTCTCAGGCCTTCTGATATCCTTGACAGCAAGAGGAGGTAGATCTTTCACCCCTTTCTCTTGGTTCTGCTCCTTCTCTTTCTGGGACCTTTCTGTGGCAGTGCTGCAACCTAGACTGTGAGCTTTGGAATATCAAATACAATTTCTTTTATGTTGTTTAAGAACTGCTGAATAAACAACTGTTCATATACATGACAAAGAACAGAAAAATAAAACTGCCCCTCACAAGGACACTGTTCACTCAGTGAAGAATTGTAAAAATAAAAATACTACAGAATTTTATATTCAAGTGTTCAATAAGGATGACTATTGATCAAGGAAAGAAGAAATCTTGAGTGACTAAAAATGAATATCATAGTCCTACCTTTCTTCAACTATGATTACACTGAAATTAACTGATTTATTACACAAAATTTTGATTGTATGGCACAGAAAAATGCAAATTATTTAGCAGCATATAATGATGAATTTGTTAAGAGTAGCAGTGGGTGAGTAAACTCCTCTAGTCTAAAGGGAAGAGTTTGAATTTTCTTGAGGAAAGTACTGAAGTCTGGACAGTTTCTTGGTTATGGCCTCTTCTTGCTTCCCTTCCCCTTTTGCTCTCAAAAGGTACATATTTTTGTATGGGGACTACTGGAAATACACACACAACTAATTGCAGAAGATGAGAATCCATGAAAGTACTGATTGCAATAGGTACAGGCATTTAGAACTATGGATTGTCACACATAGATAGCTGAATTAATTCTTTTCAGATGACTTGTGTACCAGAAACTTTCTTTTGATGTTCAGCTCCAGCTAAAATCATGGGCACATTAGACCCAGCTGTGATGTTACCATTTTTCAGATGAAACAGAGCACCTGAATGTGGCAGTGCTCAGTACAAAGTAGAACATGATTGCTAATACTTGTCAACAATAATGAACATTCTTTTCTTACAGAAACAAACGCATGCCTGCATACAAAAAGGCCAAGTGCAAGGTTCTACACTTGGATGAGGGCATTCCCCACTATCAATACAAACTGGGTGGTAATTTGATTGGGAACAGCGCTACAAAGAAGGGCTCTGGGGTACCGATCAATGTAAATGAACATGAGGCAACTATATCTTGAGCTGCATCAGAGGAAGTATGACCAGCAGGACGAGGGAGGTGATTTCTGTTCCTCCATTACACTCTCATGAGACCCCACATGGAGTACTGTGTCCAGCTCTGGGGCCTCCAACATAAGAAGGATATGGACCTATCAGAGTGGGTCCAGAGGAGGGCATTGAAAAATGAATAAAGGGCTGGAGGATTTCACTTATGAAGCAAATTTGAAAGAGTTGAGGTTGTTCAGCCTGGACAAGACTCTGGAGGACCTTATTGCGTCCTTTTCAATATATAAAGAGGGCATTGGGAGAGACTTTTTACCAGAGCCTGTACTAACAGCACAAAGGGCAATGTTTTTAAACTGAATGTGTGTAGATTTAGATTGGATATACAGAAAAAAATTTTTACAATGAGGGTGGTACTGAGACACTGGAACTGGAAGCTGTGGATGCCTTGTCCCTGAAAAGTGTTAAAAGTCAAGCTGGGGGTTTGAACAACCTTCTATAATACACCCTGCCTGAGGCAGCAGTTTTCGACTAGATGATCTCTGAAGGTCCCTTCCAACCCAAACTATCTTACAGTTCTATGATTTTATGACTATACCCTTCTATTTACTGCTTTTTGACTGAGTTATCCAAACTCAAAAACTGCACCACTGTACCTACTTTTGGTTGTTGAGCTGACTTGAAGAAACTTGAATATGCATTTTCATACAATATTCTGCATGGACACACCCAGGGTTTTGCTCATAAGGGTATGAGCATACAAAAAACACTAACATGATGCTAATATCAAACCTGTTTAGTCAGTTAGTGTACTATTTTGGTAAAGTATGAAATGAGACCTGTATGAATATTTATAATAGGACTATCCAGCTGAAATAGTAAAAAAAAAAATGTTTTTATTGTATGACAAGTAAATATTACCTATTCTCATATAGTTAAAAAAAGAAAAAAAGAAAACTAAAGGGCATTTCCTAACATGAGAAATTCCATAATGCATGTGTTATAGTGCTACCTTATTGATTTATGTTGGAATCAAAGCATTCAGTATCACATAACAGATTAAAAACACTGACAGGCTGAGAGCTGAGGTTAATGCAGAGAACAGTAGTATGACTCTTAGTATTTAAGATCTTGTGATTATTTTAAAATGCAGTTACATTTGCCATTGATCAAATTTGACAGCTCCATCAAAATCAAGGTATTGACAAATTGACAGAAGAAAGTTAAACTGCAAGGAGACTTAAAGAGGTCAGAATAATATAATGCAAGAACATGACATACATTTGTGTAAAATCCCAAGGAGGAAAAAATACCACAGACATTTGAAGATGGATTCTCTGAAATCACCAGGGAACATCTGGAGATGAAAAAAAAATAGCAAAACAAACCCACACCATAAACACAAGACATATGTTCTGGATTCTGTGTAGAACCTGGGAGGAAATAGTGTAGCTTTCATAGCACTGGTGAGCCAGCATGTGGAATAAAACATAAGTTTTTGATTTCATTACAAAGGAAAAATTAGATAAACTGAGAAAACATAAAAATATCAAGCAAAATCCTCTATGAGACAGTAAGTCAGACATCTGATGTAACACATTTGAAAATATTCAATTGATGTGTTTACTTCCCATGGCTTTAGGACAGAGATACAGGTCAAAGACAGATCTGAATTCAGTAAAACACTACAGCACAGACTTACTTTTCAACATGGGCTGAAACAGAGCTCTTTTCTTCTGATGTTGACTTGTTCTTCAAAATACTGGGGAAATATAGGATTCAGGCACATAGAAAAATTTTCACATTTGAAAGACTTTGCTAAATTGCAACCCATTGAGAGACAGAAAGTGAAAATAAAGGAAATTCTTGTGCAATGGGAGTTATATGGAATAACCGATACTTGGGAAATGCTAAATATCCTATATGCCTTATTTTGCTTTGGTGTAAATAGTGACTTAAAATGGAAGACTTTTTTAGTACACCTTAAAACATATTTTAATGTTTCTTGGCTTGCAGGGATCTACAACCCTAGGTGAAGGCAGAACAAATGGGAAAACAGATCCTTCTGCTTGCATTTGTTTCATAGAAAATTCTTGAGAAATTGAAAATTTTGCCTCTGATTCAATTAAAAAAACCTGGTTTTCACTTTCTTTCACCCTTCTTTCATTTTCTTCCACCTTCTGCCTTTTTTTT